>VWYH01008006.1:35886-189498 GCA_013399365.1 Pampusana beccarii | reverse complement strand
AAAAAAAAAAAAAAAAAAGTGGGTTTGGAGATTTGGTATTTGTTTTTTTTTTAAAAAAAGTGTTCTGATGTTAATTAACTCTTTTGGAAGCCATCAAAATTACACAATGAAGATGATTATTTATTTTATGTCTGTTGTTATTTTCACAGGTCCGTTTCCAAATCTCTACTTCTCAAAAGCACTTCCAGTGAAATCACTCAGCTGAGTGATTTCCTACTCAACACCAGGAATTAAGCACCTATAATCTGGTTTAAAACTACTGAAGTCTAAAAAGCACTTCCAGTTTTACAGTTACAGCTACAATTAGGCTTTTTCTATTATACTTAACACAAGCTTTATCATTAAAGAAAACCAACCCAAATCACATCTTGCATTTACTTTATGTATTTATTACATCCATGTTCTGTATGCACCTGTATGGCCTTTTTTGGTTTAGGTTATTATTTCCCCTTCAGTAACCATGCTTCAAGATGAAAGCAAAAGAGAACTATTAATAGAATAACCTTAGTGTTCATGAGAGTACCGGTTACATTTGAAAGCCCTGAAAGCTGCAATTATCCCAGCAACCAGCAAAGCACAGAAAGTAGAAAGATAACAAGTCCTTCGTGGCTTTTTGCTCTAGCAATGGGCTTTCTTTTGACATAACAAAAAAATTCTGTTTCTGACAGCAGACTCCATCACAGAAATCTTTGTCCAGTAGACGCTGGCCTTAAACCAGCTGACTGATTCACACAGAAATACGAAAGTATCAATGTGTCAGTCACATTCTTTTGTGACTTGATACATGTTAATTTTCTAAATTAAAATATGGAATGAAAACGTGGAAACATAGGAAACATCTTCCTTCCTGGAAAGTTTGTAGTGGAAATTATTACTTTGGCTTTGGCTCTATCTTTAACCCACCTGGATAGATGAGACTGTCTAAGTACATGTATTTGTGGTACCTCAGGAAAAATAAAATATGCATCTTATAATGGCAATGATTATTTCCTCTAAGTAACAACCTGAGGATATCTTAAAAAGCCTCTCATGGATCTATCTTCAGATGCATTGTAAAACATTTTTCATTACCGTACAAAGCAGTAATTTTGACTGATTAGTTTTGTCAGAAGTTGTGTATCAAAGACAAGGAGTCTGAGCCACAGTTGTCTTCAGGCTCTTCTCAGCTCCTGCATCTGGTTTTCCACACAGATAACATAGTGATGTACAGAGCTGGAAGAAACACTGACTTTAGTCCTAGAAAGAGTAATTTGAGTAATTTTTTAACAGCTATACTTCTTATTCTTTGCTCTTGTATATATTCATTGGGGACCATGTAACAACTGCTGCTTCTTACAGATCCAGAAATGAAGAATTCTGGCACAAAATTATAACACAAGTGAGCATAGCAAAACCCAGTGTGTGAATCTTGTCTTTCCCCTAACAGAGCATCAGAATGACAGAGATGATTTTTGAGGAGATGGTCAAGTAGGATGAGAATCCACATGATGCGTGGGTGCACAGGTGATATAAAAAATGGTCACTATTGATAAAGACGGAAGAGTCCCTAGGCCACTAGATAAAAATGCTAATATCTATATGTGCCTGAAACATACGTTGACATCTACAATATCACCACCTGCGGAATAAAAGTAAGCTGAGACTAAACAATATAGAAATTTACAATTCTGAAGGGCAGAGAGCTTTTCTTCACCCTTTCATAGGCAAAATTAGAGCTCCAACAAGTGTCATTAGATATAGTGTTTTGGAATGGGGAATATAGTTTCCTGCATTATACAAATACAGTAAGAGAATAACATACTTCGGAAATCATCACTTAACTGTTTCATTACTAAATTACTTGTTCTGTCCTTCCTCTGATAATCTGATAAAATAATTTACACTGCAGCAGGGATAGGAAGAAGCTATATGCTAATGTATCTCTATTCTAAAGAGCAATCTACATTAAATACCAACATGACTTCCTTGGTATTGTACAGGGTATGCAGACAGAAAGAAAGGAAACTATGACTCACATTTTCCACTCAATTTATACAAAGGCTTCCATTAACATACCAACTACCAAATACCTGCAACAAGGAGAGTATAACCGCTTCACCAGTAAATGTAAACTATATGCCCACATGCACACAGATCAAGAGGGTCTGATTACACTCAGTGTAATTAGAAACTCATATAGTTTGTGATATCTAAACCCAAGATGCATACATAGTCTTAGGACCATATTCTACCGTTGGAAGGAGATACTCACTATTTACATGGATTCCCATGTTTCATTGAAACACAGCAGTAAAACAGATTTTGATAGTGATTATGAAAACTTCAGTAGCATTTGGCTCTAGCACATTGTACTCAAAATAAAATTTGTATTAAGCCTCACTGTGGAGCCCCAGATGTTGACAAATTCAAATTCTGCTCTTAAAGAGTTCATCTAACTGCTGATCTTCTGATTAACGACCCAATGGATGATTAACAACCCATTGCTGTCAGTTTATGAAGTGGCACTTCATCTGTCTTTCAGGAAGCAATGATTTGTCAGCATTTCTCAAATTTCACTTTATCCTAAAAGCACCTCTCTCTCACAAACACTACTGTGTACCTGGGAAGATCTTGTTCGTCACCCTTCCCACTGTACTCCTACAGACAGCAGAGAGTAGGAAAACCTAACTTTCAATTCTAATGAAGATACATTGGCATAATACCAAATAAAATTAGTGGTACTTCACTCTCCAGCTTCAGTGTTAAACTTACCTAAGAGTAATCAAAGTTACCTCAGAACAAGGGCAGAAGGGGAAAGGGATGAGGCAAGCCCACATTTGTAACTCGAGGTGCCACATAATGGTTCTGACGACCATTTGTAGCATGAGAAGCAAGTAGGTGAGCATGATATGGCCCTACATGCCCTGCAGGCCAGTAGGAACAGCCAGTCAGACCACGGTAGCACAATGGATCCATTTCTCTACATGAACATCCAACACCATTAAGTAGGCATGACAGAAAGCCTCAACTGCAGCTCTCTACAACAGGTCCAGCGCCTTGTCCCCCTTTGGTGACAGCAGCAGAACAGTATTAGTGGCTTAGATAAGGAATTAATCCATGTCGGTACACCACCCAATTCCCTGATTTCTTGGAGATGGCATACAGCAAAGCCCTAAGTAATTCTACAAAGAATAAAGTTCTGGAGTAAGACCCATTTGATCGTACACTATGTCCTCTGATGTCTCTTGAGTGATGCAAAGTATTTTATATTCATTAAGAACATGAGAACGACTTTCGTACTGAAGCATGCAGACTTCCCCTTGTGTCAATTGCCAATTAAAATCTGGATACAATTTTCCGAATATTCTTACTCAGTGTTACTACACCTATTTGGCTCAACAAATCCTGCTATTTAAAAATAACAATGAAAACAATATTCAGGAACAGTGTGTTGTGTTAAAAGTTGGCAGTAACATCAAAGCACAAAGAGATGGTTCACTATTTCTTGTCCATATTGCTGAAGTACCATACCTCTACAGTAAGCCTTTTACTATTTTGGCATGTAGTAGTCAAGGACATCAGCCTCGGGTTCCACATAAAAAAGAAAAAAAAGTCCCATTCTTTTTATCCAAAGAGTAAAAATCTATCAATATGACATGTGTGACTGCAAAAAGCGGAAAATTACCTAGCAGAAAAAACTTTATTAACCAAGCCATCTTCACAAAAAGCTAGCAGAGTTAGTGAATTATTTTTATACCTGCCTCGTTTTCCCTTTTGAGATGTCCCTTTTCTGCTAGAAAATATATTTATGTGAGGAGTTATTGTTTACCATTTGCATTTGCACACATCTTCCTGTTTACCATTGAGCAGAGGAAGAAAATAATTTTCTGTGGAATAGCAATAGTTTTCAAGAATTAGTGCAAGTCCACAGATTCAGGTGATTCACAAAAGACCCCTAAAAAGCTTATGTTTCAAGTGGCAAATCATCAGAACTATTGAAAAAGAGTAAGAAATTCTTGTGTAAATCACCCATATTGTTCTCTCCTCTACTACTGCTCGGAACAAATAGTTCAGTGATTACAGTTTAGACTCTATTTAGGATAAAGTAAGCAAAAGGCATCCTGTTGAGAACAAGAACGCATGGGGAAAAAAAAAAAAGATGACCATACTTTCCGAGAAGAGCTTAAGTATAGTTGTTGATGGAAATAGTTTTTCTTTTCCATAAGGGAAAAGATCCAAGGGGTTTGTAAATTTAAGTTTTCCTTTCTTACTCCTAGGTGGTGAGAAGGGAGAGAAACCAGACAGCTATTCAATAGGGGAAAGACTTTGATGTGTCTGCATGACTAATGAACACATCGATAAAAATCAATTCCTTTAAACTTTATAATCTATTTAACATGAACCTTATTCTCAGTGGAAAGGAGCACGGCCCTTCGGGATGTAACACTATAATGGAAACCTTTGTCAGAAGAAATGCTGTGGATCAGAAAAAACGGTTCATACCCAGTATGTTTTATGGAACATATATCTACGCTACCACATAAAATCAAATAATTTTAGGAAAAAGGCAGTTTTCAGGACTTTTTAAATTATTTTGAAAGCATATTTTACTCAGACATATTATTCAGAAGCTGTTAGTTGACTATATGCAGTTTAATTGCAGTGATTAGCTTAGTTTGCCAAATACAAGTATTTTATTTCTTTTATTTTCCTGCAAATTTAGCCATGTTTGAAAGGTAGTATTGCTTCTCTCACTCACATACAACCTAATTCTGGGTGGTTGGTGCTGGGGACAGACAGTCTTTGGCCAACTTAGTCTTTCACTCCAAAAAGACTAAGCCGGCGCACCTCAGAAATGTAAGATGCCAAAAATTCTTGAGGAAAGACCCGGTTCATCAGACAAAACTCAAATGAAAGTGCAAATAAAGCCAAGCCAACAGCTTCAGCCACTAGTTACATTTCTGAACTCCCCAGCAGTTCTCCCCTCATGAGTATCACTCCAAGGGAACAAGCCTTAAATAATAGAAGCTAACATCATAATAAAGAGGAACAGTCATGCTCTCCTGCTGAGATAGATCAGCTCCTCCAGATGCAAGACACATAGTTTTTAAATCCAAACCCCTCCTGATCTAGTAACATTAAACCTCAAATTATTATGGTTCCAAAAACTCATACAAAGCACATACACATACTCTTTCAAAAAAAAAAAAAAAAAAAAAAAAAAAAAAAAAAAAAAAGACTCTAGGAAATATTACTTTCAGATTCATCTAGCCCTTCTCTATCCACATGTAGTTTGGTCTGGTCCAAAACAAGTTTCTAAAAGCAGCCATCCCCCACTTTCTAAAGCCGGGAGGAAAGTCACAGCCTGGTCCCAGGTGCAGGGATGCACCATACAGCTTATAGCTGGTCCTCTGACATCCCCAGCAGCACCTGGGCACCTCAACCTCTCCATAATAAGCCATTCACAACGCCCATAGTATCTGTTTCCTCAGCTGACTCCAAGGGAAAGAAAGCACCAAACCCAGTGCACAGGCACTTCTACTGTTTTTAGGGTTAAACGGTGTATATTAGTAAAATTTTATGCTTTCAGATAATCAATACAGAAAACAGTTCTGCTTCATCAAAATGTCAATGTTTCACTTTAGCCACATCTCACTTGATTCCCTGAGAGAGGATTAGAGTTTTCAGTAGACACAAGAAAAGGCAATCATCTTACAGTTCAGAGAATAAATTTTACACTCACAAATAATATAAAAACAAATAAACAAATGTAATGGCTTCCATTCAAGGTGATGCATAGACCACTGCATCTATATCCAACATTTGTTGATACTCTCGATGCTGTTGTTTCCCTGCCATTAGCTATATAACCAAAAACATAACCTTTGCTCCAGTTATTCAGGGAAAACTAGGGAAATTTCATTACAACACAAACAAATCTTTCAACAAAGATGATGAGACGAACTCTGGTGGCTCTGGTCTTGGCCCCATGAGCAGGGAGACAGAGTCCCATACCCTAATCCTGCATAATGATCAAATTCGAACAAGTCAATAAATTTAGCTTTATGTTTTTCATTTTCACATTCCCACGGCTTCCTGATGGACACTATTGGCACCTAACAATATGAATCTACTATAATTGTTAAACTTTCTCCCCCTCCAACAAATTAAAAGTACACAAATATTTCACATACACGTTCCACTTTTGGTGTATGTATATGCTTTGCTTGCATGTATCTCCTTTTAAAGTCAGGCCACTGCATGTTATTACCAGCAAGAATGTAAATCTTCAAACAATAAGGTATGCTGATACATAGCGTTTAATAGACAGCTGACTAAACACCATAAGCATCTGTTTCAATGTCATTACCACCTCTGCCCACACTGAGAATATCAAATACTGTATAATCACAGTGCTATGAGAATAACAGTTCCACAGAAGGCTGCCTGTGGGACCTACTAGTATTATAATGGCTCTGTGAAGCCCAGCACACTACTCGCTATAAAAAAGTAGTGGGTTTTGCAGTAGTATGCTCTGTGTGCACGTGTATTCACACAGGTAAATGTTTGCATGTGTATAGGTGTGTATTTGCTCACCCTGCATCAATATTAGGTCTTCAAAGATACTAATTTTAATAATCATTTAACATTTTAAAATAGATTTTACAGGACTTAACAGTGCATAAATGCCAGGAGGAACTTTGTATTCTCAAATTACAGCACAGATCTTCAAAAGAACCTGAGGGTCTAACGTAAATGGCAGAGATACAGGAGCTAGCTCTAAGTAAACCCATAGCAGGTGTAAGGCTCAATATAGCCCAGTTGGCACAGAGCTCTGCACTTCTCAGCAGAGTAAATTGTCATTCATGGAGCTCCATATTGAAGCTGCTAGACTGTTTTTGCCATTGACTACAACAGCCTTCTTTAAAGCTGAACACAAGCTCAGTGCAAGCAGAATCAGATCAATGCTAAATCTTCTGAATATCTAGTATCAGGCATCCAGAAATTGTTTTGCTGAACTTCATGCAGAATTGCTACTTAGCATCTACAAAGCACTTCCAGTTAGGAAGGAGAACTTATTATCGTGGGAATTAGGCTTCTAATTTCAGTCTGCTCAAGATATAACAAAGGCTTCAGCTATCTTGCAAACCTGATCACTAGTAGGTTTCCTCTTGCACACTACTTGCTCAGATCACATACAGAACTCACCTTCTTTCCAGCACTCCGGAGGTAACTGAATGACTTTTGTTGGTATTACTCAACAGGGAGAGTACCTCAACTGTTATGACATGCTTTTAGCTCTCAGGTACTGAGTAAAAATGGATTGAAGCAACGACTGCACACAGACAAATTTTTCCTGGCAAAAATCTGGACCACTGCCTACTGTAGAGTCACGTCTTCAAGAACAAAGCACAGCGGCCTGTGTCGCAACAAGAGAACCTTACCATTGACAGCTGTGAGTTCAAATAGGCCTCTATGGCTGTGATTACTAACCAAGCAGAGGAGCATCTACAGATGCTGCAGCTGAAGCAACTCCAGCTTATACATATAGTTTGGTAACGCTTGTACTTCATATAACATTAGTTAGATCATTACTGAAATTAAGTGGCCGGTACTAGTATCAATTTTAAAATGTAAATCTGACAAGTTGGAAACAGTTCAGAGAACAGCTAAATAGTATTATTCATGGCTTGGAAATCTGCCTTAGAGTGAAAAGCTTAAGCACTTAACCTATTTATTTTATCAAAGAGAAGGTTAAGATGTGACCTGATTACGGTTTATAAGTAGCTACACATGAACAGACTCCTCAGATTAAACAGACATTTACTCCAGCAGAGAAATGCATGGCTAAATCTGGGCTGGGAACAAGGTGAAGGTATAAATATTTAAGTGAGATAAATTAACCACCATGATGACCTATGAAAGGGTAAGACAGATGGGGTTTTTTATGCTACATTTAGTCACAAAGCATTGTCTCAATAGATATTTACGAGATGAAATTATATGGGCTGTTGTCAGAAGAGAAGAACTGTCCTTATCACCTAAGGATTTACACAGCCTTCACATTATGGTGGCATTTTGACTTCTGGCTCCGAATCGATCAACACAAGCTACTGGGCAATTACACACCAGCAAGGAGCTGTCAAAGAAGGCAACTACATTATCTTGTTTATATTCTCTCTAAAATCAATTCCACTTTGAAGCACTGACACACAGATGTAGGTATGCAAACCTCCCCGTACATGCACACGCACACACATTGTTGAGGGTTTTTTAAAATGAAGATTTTTGCTTCCGGACTTGAAACATTTTTACAATAAACTTTGTTCACTATGAAACTCCCCCATCTACAGAACAATGTAACAGAGATAAAATGTGAACAGCAAGATCCCTAACATTTAAAGGCTGCAGCACCTTTTCTTTCCTTTCTCTAGGCAATTTTAATGTAACATAATGATCACAAGGTAACACAAAGCAGTGCAACATTGCAGGATGCTGGTTATTGCAGTTTCTCTGAGTGCCTTCATTAGAGCAGCAGCAAGGAAAAAAATATTTCATTCTTGAACTCCTCTGTGTCACTAAGATCTGCTTTGACAAAATAGCTCTATCTTCCATTGAACTCCCATCCTCTACTCAAGACACCTGCCAAAGAGGATATCTGAGGTAATAAATAGCACAATGCATTAAAAAAAAAAAAAAGCGAATGGAATTGCTTTTGATCTGATTCTCATGCCAAAAATACACTGTGGAGTCTGAAGAAATGCTGTAAACATGTTCTGAAACAGGAGATCCTACTTGGCCCTGTTTGGCACCTTAAAATACATGATTTTTAATTCTTTCTGCAGGACACTATAAAAATCATGATGAGATTTTACTGCATAGAATTAATATTATTAGCGCTGTTTGGTAAAATGTATTTTTTATAACTCTGTACAGCATTCAGCATTTCCTTTTCTTTCTCCCAATTGCAAACCAACAAAAAACCAAGAGAGCATTAAGTCGTGACTCAAAAGTTAAAAGTGAATGGTGTTGAGAGGTTGGTGTATAATCCTGAAACTGAGGAAGGGAATCAGTTGGCAGCCTTAAGAGGCAACAAAATAATGGAATTAAAATGTTGTGTTCTTCAAGGATACAACAATTTAATCCAAGTAGTAACTATGACACAAGGTATATCTCTTTAACAGTAAGAAAGTTTAAAAGATAGTAGGAAAGCATAAGAGGACTAATATTTTATTGTGTCTTTATGTTTATAGATACATACAATACAAAATTGAGCTAGGACCCTCAGGACTGAGAACAAAGGACTAAAATGTTGTATGGTTTTTACCCCTAAGCTAATTATGGTTCATGAGAAAAATTAAATGAGCAGGAGGAATTTGGTGTTCATGAAGCACTAAGCAAGTTGGTGACACAGGGGTCTGCAGAAGCTGAGAACTTACACAGTAAAAACACAGGGAGGTATTCTACATCTACGACATTTTTTTGTCTACACAGGTGGAATGTGTCTGTAATTAAAACCTTCTGTGGGCTATACCTTGTTGGTTTTAGGTTTTTGTTTTGTTCTTGGCTCCTGCCTCTCTTAAGATGATAGCTCTGCTTCACCTTCATGACTCAGTTGCCACGTGCCTCTGGGAAATATGGAAAAGCCAGTGACAGTATTTTCTCAATAGGATTTATGGTTCTTCTTCCTCCTCTTTTCCACAGACATATAATAACCTCCCGAGAAGGTATAGAGGAGGTGGTTCAATGGGATTTTCCTGTTTTACAAGACGAAAATATTCCTTTTTCCTCCTTCTATCTACCAAGCTATCTGTCCATGCCACAGAATCTTTTTAGGGCTTATGATGGAAAACCTGAGTATTTTTTTTATACTTTATTCCTGGTTTTGGTTTAGGTGGAGTATGGTTAGTGTATCTTTCCACACAATATATGTATATACACTTAGAGTGTAACAACCATAGGTAGGAAGACAGACTAAGCATTAGCCACTTCATTGCCAGGAAAACTGATTTTTCCGTAATGTATGGTGGTATTCAGGTGTTACCACAAGACGTAGAACTCAATGAAGAGGTATGGCAAAAACAGGAATTTACTCTCAGTGACATGGTAAATCGAAAAAGGCAGGCAATAAAATATAATAATGAAATAACCAAAACAAAAATAATAATAAAAATAACAATGGAATATAATTATGTTATTATGTAACATGCATAACAAAATAAAAATAATATGTACCAAAAAAAATAAAAACAAAACCCAACTCAACGTGAAGTAATGATACGGGCACAATCTGTGCACAAAGCCATCTGCATCAGCAGTTTAATGCACACAATTGAGTAGCGGTAGACTTGTACACTCCCCTCCTGCTGATCCTATGGTGGGAACAGTAACCTCTAGAGATGGATAAATTAGGCAGCTCAAAATGGTAGCTTTAATTAATGTCCCCATAGATGCCAGAGACACGCCTTGTTACCATACAAGAGAGCAGCATCCTTATAAAACCACAAATGAGACAGAAGTTTCATCATGATTCTAAGTAAGATTTAGCATTAACTTCACAGAAATAATTGAAAGTTGGTCTAAAATCCCTTAAGTGCCTGTTATTTTACTTTCAGATGTGTAAGATTATTTAAAAAAAAAAAAAAAAGAGAGAAAAAGAAGAGGAAAGACTGAGATTTGAGTGGACAGTAGTTCTGAAGCTGTCTGAAGCACAATTCTCGCTACAGCAAAGTTCATGGCATATGTTTGCCTCTCTGACCTCATTCACCCTAAGGAAGAAATTGTTTCACTGTATTCCCTTGAACATATGATTTTGATTCCCCTGCTGTTATCATCCAGCTTTTACCAGCTTGTGACTACATTTGCACTACTCAGAACAGGAGCCACAGAACATGCACAGCTCTGTTACGCCCTTTCTTTTGCACCTTCTCTGCCTGCCAGAAGGTGATGTAGCACATTGCAGTTCAGACAGTAGGATTTTACAGAGGGTGATACAGCATCATTAACGGTGTATTAAAAAAATATTCTCTTGGCTCCACAATTGTGGTGTGCCTCACTCAATAAATCACAAATGACAGGTCTTTCACTTTAACAGGCCTCTTGTGTGGGACAGTGTGAGGTTGCTTCACTGCCTCTGTGAAATTCAGTTTAACTTTATAATCTTTGTGTTGTTGCTGCTTTTGGAGTTGCAGTAGGATTACTCATGGTACGATTAACCATCTTCATTTATAACAGTCACAGAAGATATATAAATGAATGAAGTGTACTAACTTTTAAATTAATCTCTCAAAGATAGCATCACAATGACAGATGATGATTTATAGCATTTTACATTCAGATCTCAGATTTATGCAAAAGACATGAAATCTTCTATCGGGATGACAACGATCTGCTTCACCTTTGCTTCAGCAGAGACATGAAATATTCCATCTTCCTCATGCATTAGTTCTGAATAGAAACTGAGAACCAAAGTTACTTGTGATACAAGTGAATACTAAACAGAGGATTAAAAATCTCAATTTTCTACCCTTTCTTACTTTCTGTTTTACTGTGAAGACACAATTACGGTTGTGTCTTGGGTTGAAAGGAAATTACAATGGAAAACAAGCAACACAATTAGTAATCAAAATATTTATGCATACTGTGTTTCTAGAGTGCTAAAGCTAGAGAGTTATTTCATATCACTCATCTTTGGATAACTCCCTTTGCACTGAGCATGATGATCTACTGTAACAGGTACAGTTATATACCTGTTTATATATATTTTTTTTTCCTGACATATTTTTTTTATATTCCTGACAGGCATCCAGTCATAAAAAGATGACACTTGAAACAGAAGTATATCATTGCTTTTAAAAGTATTAAGCTCCAATGTTTAATCATCTTTTTCTATGCTTTATTTTTAGTTTTCTGTGATTTTAGTTGTCATTGGCTCTTGTTTTTCCTTTCATGTCTACAAAAAGAACATCCAGCACATAACGCATTTTCTTCAAAAAAGACGCTTGGAATTATTAAGTTATAGATGCATCTGTTTTGATAAGCTAAATATTTTTCCTTTAGCGGAAGTCACAAGGTTATCTAAGAGTAAAGGAAAAATGTTTCAATGCATTTATTGATTGTATGGTGTTCCATACACCATCCAACTAAGATGCTTAGACAACATAGTCGATCATCACTCAAAAACACACACTACCTTTTGCTATGTAGGGCTGACTTCCATTGAGTTGGAAACTAGTTTACCAACTAAAAAATAATACTAATTTTAAAAAACAAACAATAAAAACAACAAAACAACACAACACCAACCACCAGCAAAACACACCACATTTAGAAATGCTATATCCCCAGGAAATTGATCCAATAACACCTCCAATGGAAGAATTGAGTAGTACTTTTGTACTCTGTTGTACTCTGTCCTTAAGTAGTGTCATTCACGTTAATCATGACCGCACTCTCCCAGCAGAGCATATTTATACTCAAAACTGCACTAAGATTTGGAGGAGATAACTGTCAAGACAAATTGAATTGTCAACTACCCACACAGAGTCTGTCTAGTCTCTTATGAATGTTAAAGCAAGGTCTATTTGTCTTTGCTATGTATATCTTAAACTTTGTAAGATCCTACCAGGAATCTTCTAAGAAAGATACAGTATCTAAGAAATTTTTATCCTCTACTTCTATGAGAAAAAAAAAAAAAGGCCTATTTGTGAAGGGCCCTATTTCAGGGATGCTGCTGTCACTTTTAGCTTTGATACTTGATGATTTATGACACCCCTGCTTATCTCCATACAGCAAGGGCCAAAATGAGAGAATAAGATTGCCTGTGTTGACCTCCAAGTGCCCGTAACACTTTGCAGCACTCAGTTTGACTGAATCTCATGCTTCGGGGCTTCAGCCAGAAGCTGGAGAGGTCAGGAACAAATGCTGTTCTGCACTTCACAGTATCTGGGCAGCCCTTCCCATGGACCACCAGAGACCAGCCACAGGTTCAAAGCAGATACGAGTTGAAGGGACCCAGTGTTCAAAAGTTGCAATAGGAATCTGCCTTTGAGATACCTGACTGGAATGTGACCGGTTCACACTGATCATCAGATCATTCAAATACGAAGAGACTTGGCCTTGGTGGTTTTTTTTCTTTATTGCCCCCTCCAGTACAGAACACAGGCTTTCCCTGGGGCTACTGGGAAATATTTTATACAACGTGGGTAATACAGAAGGCTCAGATATTTACCAGTATATTTATATTTCTTGCTTACTGCTTATGGTATGCAGCCTATCAAGGAATAAATTTTCATTATGATCTCTGGGTAAAGTGTATTGCCGGTGATATACGGGAGAAGGCCCACTTGCTGGCCTTACTACGAAACTTTGATATGAACTGCCGTATTTTTAAGAGGCTAATTCCAAAGAATATTTTTCATTATTATTGCAGAAAATTAAGTAATTTACTACCGTAATCTGTTGGTGTTTCCTTTATTAGCACCACGTATGTGCATATATACATGTATGTACATATGGATCTGTATATACATTGATATACAGTTGCATGCTCACACACTTTAACATATAAATGTAACTAAACAGCATACGTAACAAAACTGGGATTTTTAAAATTTTTTTTTCTTTCCCCTCCCTGCTCCTTCCCCCTCACCGCCCCCCTCCAATGAATTGGTTTTCTTGTTTCTGGACCAGCTTAACCCAAAGCAAAAACATGAAGCAAATTAAATTGCCTGTGGGTTTGCTCTCAAACAGCTCTCTGTGCTGGACAGCAGGGTGAGACTATGAATCATCCACTGGTCATCCACTCACACCGAAACAATAATAGACAGTCAGAGAACAGCATCCAGCACCATTGCTGGCGTTTGGGAACTGTGTTCCTATCACATGCCTCTGTTTTAAGAGGTTTAAAAAAAATGGCATTAAGTGTACTTGCTTTAGGCCAAATTTGGGGTTGAAAGGAACCAATTCAGAAGGAAACATACTGAACAAATTAACTCTCTTCCAGTATTCTACTTCGCTATTTTAATTAATGTGAGCATTGATGAGTGAAAAGTCAGCTAGTTAGGATTGTTTATTCTGAGCTTGCAACTTAATGGGAAGGGTCAATTACAGAACTATAGGCAAGAAAAATATGTGCATGTGTGAAATGGCTCTAAATAGCTTAAAACTATTATTTTTAAGTGGTACATTCAAAGCGTCGTCACTGAATGCTTTTTAGCTTTAGATTTTGAATGAAACTGCATAACTGATTTGTTGCACCATTTGTTTACACCTTTTCCTTGCTAAGGAGATAAAAGCCTCTAGATTTTTACCAAGCTTGTGTGCAGCCTGCTCTACAGAATAAAAAGACAACATTGCTAGAACAGAACATTCAAGGACAAGGGAAAGGGAAAGGAATGAGTCGTTTAAACTAAGAAAGCACAACAGAGGAAGAATGACAACAGATCACAGAATACCATCCCAGTCCATTGTCTGTAGTACCATAAACTGATTTTTTTGTTTGCACCCTAAATATCCACAAAACTATTACTAGTAGTACGTTTAAAAAATTAAGAATTCAGACTATATTCTTATCAGAGGATTGAGTTTTTACATCTCCTCTTTCTTATTTTCAGACTTTTTCTCCATATATTTATGAATATATAAAACACCAAACAGTTCAAGTTTCAGGCCTTGATCAAAGTTAAAATTCATGAGTTAAGGGTACTTTTTACATATGTCTTTCCAGGATCAAATCCTTCTCAAAGATCTTACTTTCAGTCAGGAATAACACTTGTTGTTAAAAAATTTTAAAAGCAATTCAAAATAGAATTAATGAAAGTTAGATATAAAATGTATATATTCACCTTGACAGTTTTTCTGAGATTCATGTTAATGAAGTCATCATACTATTGCACACAACACTGTATTCTTTTTTCACATCTTGAGAAGTTACTTTGCTAAATATTACATAACAAGAAAAGCTTTTTAGCCCTTGTTTGCACTCTGCACTTCACATAGACATCGTAAAATCACAAAAGCCATCCACAGCGAGAGATTTTAAAATCATTACCTCAGAATACTTGTTTAATAGAAAGTGATGGCTTAAATGCTACAATATGTTCCTTGAATATCTTCACATTAAATGGTAATTGAACAAAAAGCTGCCTGGCCCTCTTCAAGGACAAGTCCCACAAAGCTCCTCATTATCGTAATTTCCAATTTGGAAGCCAAACTGAAAAACAAGAAGTAATTTGCCAATTAGAACTTCCTGCTCTTTTTCCCTTTATTCCTTAAACATCATTCAGGGGCTGAACCAGTCAAACACTTTTAGCTTCAAAACTGCAACTGAAAGAATTTAATTTGTGTCTCTCCACGGTGAACCTGTCAAGAGGCAGCAGTGATGCATACCATGTCCTGACACAGCAGTTGCCCTTAAATACACAGAGAGTTCTCCATGTGCTTGCTTGCCTAGGGTTTCTTTCCCTCATTTCTTTGGTTTTGCTTCCCTTAAAATATACAGACACACTTTTCCAAACTTCCAGCTTCTCATCAATGATTTCTGACATATGAAAATGTCCCATAGACAAAATTTTTCTTTTGTCTTTGAGAAGCTTTCAGAAAGTAAGAGGCACTTGATGATAAAACCAACACAAAAGAACGCTCAGAAGAAAGAAGGTTCCATTCAGCCAGTGAAAGCCACAGAGCCCAGATCATTCCAGAGAGATTTACAGCTTCAAAAACAAGACCACGTATGAATTCTGCTATATGTCATCCTGAGAACTCAAATACTGACCAAAAATAATGAGATTGGCTTAGTTTTCAGAAGCTCATTTGAAATGACTACATGCAAGGCCAAGTACAGGTGTACTGAGGAATGGTACAGTACGACAGTGATGCTCAGATCTAAGTCTAGGACTTAGAGTACACTAGTGTCCTATCACATACAGTTTCAGCATTCCTGGAAGCCTTTCAAATTGGGATTTTTTTAGTTGATTGGTTGGGGGAGGGAGGGCAGTGTTTGTGCATGTGTGGTTTTGTTGTTGTGTTTTGTTGTTGTTGTTTTGCGGTTTTGGTGGTGGTGCTTTTCCCTGACCAAAGTGGTAAGTGAGCTCATAGGCCTTAATTCAAAGGAGGCAGAAGGACATGGATGGAGATTGAAAAATTTTATGTTAAAATTTAACAAATTTAAGCTAGAAACACTACCACAAATAGTAATAGCTCGGGCATCACAGAAGTCTTGGCATGATGGCAGGTGGGGGAAAGAAATTAATTAGTTAAGCACCATGCTAACGTAACTACAATCCTTTCAGTAGGTAAGCAAGCTCTTTGATAACACACTGCTATGCTTTTGTGTTATACTGCTTTGTGCCATGCAGAAAAAATCTAAACCTTAGGAAACATTTAACCGCCACAACTACTTTCGAAATCAATAAGTATATTAGGCTGGAGATGCTTCACAACTGAGAAATTAGGGAAGATGCCTTTTAATCCATTTTTATCACCATTTCAACTTCCAGTCACTGGCATGAAAACAAAAGCTGGGCAAAATTCGGAAGTATCATAAAGAAAATGTACATAACATGGCACTAACCACTCAATGTACCCAGCGTTGTGATAGACAGTAGATCACTGATGACATGTAAAATCCAACTAAGTGTTTTCCTAAAGGAAGAACTACTTTGGGGAATTCTACAGACCTATTTATACACCAGCTCATACTAGCAGATCATAATGAACCACTCTAAATTAAATCTACAAATTAAATCTAAGCTTTTCAATGCACCAAAACTGCATTCAAATTGAAGCTGGCATAATTTAATGGATGGTTTGTAAAGCAATATGAGACAATTTTTAAAAAGGCATTTTCTTAGGTAACTGAAAATATTGTATTACTATGAATGTCTACTGTGTATTTGGAAATATACTTTTTAAGAAGATACAGAAGCACTAAAAAAAGAACAGTCAATCTAGAGCAAGGATGCCTCTACAGTTTTAATATATTTATGGTAACATAATTGCTAAATACTAAAAAAGATGGGGTTTACAATACTTTTGTCTCTATAGATAGACCCTCTTAATAAAAAATGGTGTGATTATTTACTTAAAGGAAGGTATTTAGCCTTTTTATTTATTTACAGAAGGTTTTCCATTGACCTTTCAGATCAGCAGCTTGATCTAAAGATTCCCTGCAACACACGAAAAGAATGAAGAAAAGGATCTAATACTGTACAGATTAAACTGTCTTTTGAGGAACCAGGTCTCTGAGGTCAGAATATCACATTTCCACAACAGATGCCAGGAGAAAAAAACAAAACAAAACAAGAGTATCAATACAAATTTTGTAACTTTGTAAATTCGTGATTTTTAGCATTTTTACAAGCACTTAATGCTTTTCTGCCATTGCTATGTCCACTACATTGACTATTTAAACTTTTTCTTTTTTTTTTTTTCTTGTTCAAGTGTTTCTAGCTGAATTCTCCACTTTTAGGCAGAAAATTTTCGAAATCTAGGAAGACAAGGATATGCCTGCACCATACATACTGTGTGAATTACATGGGATAGGCTGTTCAGAACAAGTCTCCTTTTGGCCCTTGTGATGCTGTTTGTGCAGCTATTTTGTGGCATAAGTGGAAGGCAAGATTTGAGAAAGGCTGCAACAGAGGGAAATCAATCAAACCTGATCTAACTTATACCATACAGCTTGAGTAACTGAACTGGGCTTGAGAGAGATAATAACAGATAGTATTTCTTGTAATAAATGATGCAGAAATAACACAGTAGGACATGCACTTAGGTGGTTTGTTTCCAGGTTAAAAGGGTCTATGAGGAATAATAACAAAAATGCAAACCTAAGGGACTAATGCAACTCTGAGTACACAGCAGTGATTATGACTTATATTGATACATCTAAGGCAGGTTTAAATTGGACAGCATTGAGGTACTGACTGCTTAGCCTGGGCAAAAAAAATCTCCATGGGAGGTTTGCACCTGACTATCTTTGAGTCAAAGACTAAATTTGACTCAGGTGTGCACTGGAGCCAAGTACATCTGGCAATTCTTATGCTGGTACTTCTTATGCTGAAGTACCAGCAGGCTGCTATTTGAGAAGCTTTCCTAGTCGATCTAAATTGCAAAAGACAAGGGGAAGAAAGAGAGAATAAACACCTCCATATACTGCTAAACCTTACACCACTAAGGTAGGGTAGACTTAAAGGTGTTTTAGTAGTCTTAGACCTTGACCATTTCGCCACTAAAGCCTTCTCTAGCATAGGAACCTGGTGCTTTCTAGGTACATGTAGCTTGTCTGACTGAACAGATTTTTTGGCTTTTAACACTGAGCCTGTAGTTCAGCGCTTTTGATGTATAGTGCAGTCAAAATGTTCCTCATTAACCCCACAGAGTATAGCAGGCATGTAGTTAACAAACTACCACCTAGCAGTCACACCTAACATATAAGTCTTTGCTATATGTAACGAAATCTGAAATAAACATACTATGACCCACTAGAAAAAAAGCTTTGTAACAAAACACTACAACATCTAAAAAAAAAATTGCTTCCCTGTTACTCACATTCTTCATTCAATCTGTTGGCAAGAGGTAAAACCAGAAAAGGAAGAAAAAAAAAAAAAGGCATGAACAAAATTCTTTAACTTGTTTACAAGAAGATAAAATATCATTAAGTCATATCCATTTAATGGTATTCTATATACATCAGAATATAAGTTTCAGTCTCGTTCATATATGAATTCTGATGGAAAAGGTGAAATATTACACCCAAAGATCCCAAAGCACATTATGAAGAACAGTGATATCCCAGTTCCATGTGACAGGCATTACTACACTGGGTTTCAGCATAGGTAAAATGAAAATGATACTGATTTTTCTGTTTCCTTCCTAAAGAAAAGTAATTCATTATGGCCTCACGTTTTGAAAACAAATGGCATATGGAGGACAGCAGTAGGCAAAATCTCTCGAAGCACATTACTAGATTTGGAAATGCCAAAGGAAGAACTCAGTAATGGCTATTTTCTAAGCCACACACTGTTCAACTTCTTAACGGGTGCCAGTAGTCTCACTTTTAAATTACATCACTGTCACACAAACTAGGATAATTCAAAATACTTTGTCATTTTCCTATCAGACAGCTATGAATTAATGAGATAGCACCCAAAGCTGTTCATAGCAACTTAGTCATCAACTAATGCAGTTTTTGAATGGAATTCTGTCAGGCTGTGAAATCTTTCTTTCTTATATAAACACAGGGAAGTTTTTTTTAAAAAAGCAAACATTTTAATCTTCGACTCCTACAATATATTTCATGTGGCCAACCATGACTTAGACACCAAATGTACAGATATCTGGAGCCCAAATCAGGGCTCCTCCAGCTCTCTCTACCCTTCTGCAAGTGTGCAAGGCGCTATTTTTCTGACTCATGCCTGTAGTTTATTTGGCTGGTGTAAATATGCAGGGATAATCTGGGTCCACAAGAGGGCTGTGAGACAACTAAGAGCACCCTAAAAGAGCATAATAATGAAGTTAGAAGATTAAACAAATGTTGGAGAACTGCGCTCTCAGATGTGGATGGGTCTACAGCACCAAGGGGCAAGGCCGTGTATTCTCAGTCTGTCCTAGACCATGAGCCAGGCTGTCTCTCCTCCCATGCTTGGGCAAAATAGAGGAATCAGAGGAAGAACACGGCCAAGGAATGGGAAGAACACAGCCACCAATACACTGCCTCCCTTCACTAAAGTCTCACAGAAACATATTTTTGGGTGGCCCTTATGCACTGGTCTTCATCTCTGGGGACAGTACAAATCAGGAAAACTCACAAGAGCAAATGGGAGGCAGTAGGTTGCTACAAAACAACCTTTCATGACTATTTGCGCATTCCTGCTATCAAAGCTGTTTCTGTGGTGTGTTGCACAGGGAAAATTGCTCACAAGCAGGAAGTGTCTGTCACACTAGTTCAGCCTCTTAGTTTTGACACAGAATATACAAGTCAACTCTAACATTTTACTGTGTCGATTAAAATCATTCTCTGGAAAACTCATAATAAGATGTATAACTAAAAATGTATAGTAGTACACTTACACATACAGTGATATTCACTCTTCGCTGTCCCTTACTGTGTCAAATGGTTTGGTGGCCCAGTTCCTCAAGAACACCTGTTAACCTCACAAAAAACCACCATCGTAATTGGCAGTTTATTGGCAGCCTGAGCTGGGAGACCGATGACTGGTATGAGGAATAAATTGCCCTCAGAGTCGTGGAAAGTGTCGTTTTGCAATATGGCTGAGGCAGATTGGCAGGAGCTGCCTGTATTAAACCCGTGCTGCCAGTAAACATTTTTGTTCAGTAAAAGCAATTAAGCAAATACGTAAACACAGCTCTCCTCAAGGAATGACACAAGCACAAGGTAATATCCTAGAGATGATGTTCTACTGGGATAAAAGTCAAATTAGCTGGGATCTCTTGAACTTCACAGACTTCACATTACACACCTAAGAGCAGAACAAAGAATCCCACTTTCTTCAGTAATACATTAATTAATAATTGTAGCAAATACATAGGAGAACAGATTAAATACCATTTTGAAATAATTGCTATCCCACCAGTGCTACTATTCAAATATTGCAGCAACTAGTTTCAAAATCTATAATTTAGTAAATAATTTAATTCTCAAGTGAAGTATTTCCATCTCCTGCTGTACTTCCCAGTTTCAGTATTTTAAGTAACACAGTTGTTCAAACTGGAAACATTTAATCACAATAAAGAAACTAAATTACATGACTGCTTCAAATTTCAACACAAATAAAACTGAGCCATTTGCAACTGTGATGTCACCTGAAATATTATTTTTAATGTCCTAACATGTACAAATGTTTTATCTAGGTGTTTATAAATGTCTTCTCTCTGCAGAGTCTATGCACTGAAAAAGATCATGCCTCAGTATATGTATATGTCCATTTCGTCTACGAAAAATGAAAGGTCACCCAGAAAAACGCAGCTTCCATCAATATTTTTTTTTGGAGCAGAAATGCTTACATTTGAAGGAATATTCAACGTGCCTTATTACGGTCTTAAGACTGACTGTGCCACTATTTTCTAGAACAAGCTGAGAACAGGCTTGAAACAATCCTTCAGCAGTTTACTGACGGTACCACTGGATGTGATACTTCGCAATGCACAGAGCTTGCCCCAGCCACCTGGTAACCAGTTCTATCATGAAAGGGCAGGATGCAAGGGTGGCTGCCTGTTCCCTACTGCAGGATAATGAAGTTGTCCTCCATCAATACAAGGAGTTGCTCTAGTTGCTTGTCTCATCTGCGGTTCAGACCTGTCATTAAGGACTAAACCCACAAAGACTACTGGATACAGCTAAACAGGGAAACAGCCATAGAATGGATTTTCATTACCGATGAAAAAAAGAAAAAATTCTAGCACTAGAACCATCCTGCCCGAAAAAGACAGCACACAGATTAAACTTCTGAGGCTTTTCTGGTCTTTCATCCCTACAATTGCCAGACAGAAACTAGTGTACTATGATGACAGTTAAAAAAACCTAAGATGGCAGTTTGCAGTTTTGATCACGCTGTCAGAGGCAAAAGGCTGGGCAATTCACAAAAAAAAGGCAGTAATACTTGTAAAATTAAAACTTCTCCTGAAAATTTTAACAAAAGTTTTTGCTCAAAGGGAAAAAAAATAACAATGAGAGAGAAACACTTATCAAAATTTACACTAGGAAAAGAAAAAAGACCCTTGAAGCAATTTCTTAAGTTGCCCTAAAACAACTGGTCTGTTTGGATTTTGGTTTATTTCAAACTAGAAGCACCAAGGCATTCTAAACAAAAAGGCAAGTTTGTCTGTACAGCGTGTCTGACCTCCACATCTAACCCTTATCCTACTGGGAAAAAGCAGCACATTCCAAACCCCCATTTATCACTTATTTTTAACTGTCATAAATTACTTTCAGTGCTATAAAACAACAGGTTATAATCCAATAAAATATTAGAACTCCAGAAAGTTTATTCAGGCTTAGGTATCAATTTTAAATACTCTACCACCCCACCAAATTTGCTTATTATAAGAGCTGGTTTCAACAGCTGTAACTCATAAGTGAGGTGTGCTTGCTGCAGAGAAAAGCAAATCAACATTTGTAGCAAAGTTTGATACTACATGAACAACATCGTAAGGACTAACAGAGTATATCTAAACAAAGCATTTCATTGACCCTGCCCGCTCTTCTGGAGCCAACTATTTTACGCTGTTATTCTAGTTTTATTAACATATTTTCAAACCTGTAACGAAGTACAAAGACTGTATATATAATTTCCAGATTTAAATTCTACTCTTAGCTCTTCCTTTCCACACCCAAAGTAACTTCGCTGGTTTTCCATTAAGTGATCCTGGAGCTGCATAATAATTACAGTGTTAATACAGCATCTGTTCAACTAAGATATATTAGCCTAATGTTTTACAGCGTACTAGTTTTGTTCATAAAATGCATTCATAATACCCTGAAGTAATTCTGCTTAGAATGGCAGTATAATACTAATATAGATAAAATAGGAAAATAGCAGAACTATTATTCATCCATATGAAACCAAATGGATGCATTTACAAAGTTCAGGGAACCATCCACTTGCCACCCCTTCCATTTTCTGTTTCTTTCTGTCTCACACACACCCATCCACACTCACCACCCCCAAATTTTATTAAAAAGAACAAACATATTTTATACGATCTCACCAAATGGACAAAAACCCCCTTATATTTAAGGTAAGAAAATAGCCTACGTGAAAGTAAACACAAACATGTCTAGTAGATGCACTTTCACAGCAAGACACTTTACAGGGGTTACATTTGAAAATGTGTTTTTCCAATCATCTCTGCCTAAAGAGGCAGAACTGATCCAGTCCTGTCAGCTGTCACTGCCACAGCTCAGAAAGTGAGCTCTAATCTGACCTTTCTGGAGAAAAACAAAACAAACAACCAAAAAAACAACCACCACACAACTAGAAATGCATAAAAGCATTTAGATGCTACTTTTTAGCACATCGGCTAACCTAGAGCCTAACGTGCAGGCGTCAAGTGAAACAAAAAGATAAAGAAATATTCCAAAGGGGTTTGTGTGCTCCAGATAAAAGCAAAGACCTTTAAAGACTCAGCTTTTGAAGTGGGCTTCCCAGGATTAAAAGCTGGGCAAGATTAAAACATATATTCATTTCCACTGATTCTTCACCTCCCATCCCACCCTCCACCCCCTTGCCTCCAAGGGAACACCAAAATCTCTAGGAAATAGAAACATGACCTGTACATATTTAAAGAGGAATCAACTGAGGAACACCACAGTCAGGCATCCTCATGCATCTGTGATGCACCTCCAAGCACCTTCAAATTGTACTTTATCACATTCATTTTATAACATGAAGTATCCCAGCTTCACAGACAGCTTTAAACATACACATTTGTTCAACTCAATTTTCAGAAACAGCATCTTTGCCAGCAATGCCACACCAATAACCAAAATATACAGATGCATGAAGTGAGCCTACAAAAGACAACACAGATTTCACACAATTTAACTGTAGATTCAATACTGAAAAGAAGTGAAAAACAAAACAAAAACAAAAAAACAAAAACAAAAAACCCACAACCACACCAAAACAAACAAACAAACAAAAAAACAACCAACCAAACAAAACCAAAAAAACAACAACAAAAAAGCCTGTATAAAATTTCAGGCATACACCATTTAATCTGAATCCTGACAGACAAGGAAAAACTGTTGCAATTAAAGAAGTTTGATATGACATTACCAGAATATCGTATGGGCACAGCTTAGTATAATCATTCCTAGCCCAAATTCTCTTATTTTTTCCAAAATGTTTTCAGTTGACCTTTTTGAATTATTTCCAATAATATTCTTACTACTGTTAACATGACTACCAGATGTAACTACTGCACAGATGAGATCTTTCAAAAACCTACATGGACTACTTGAAGCAGTTCAGCAGTCAAAATACATCTTTATGACTTCCCAGTCAAATCCCCACTTCATGCACTCATTCGTGTTTGCCACAGGGATTTAAGCACAGCTTTCTTTACAAAATCCTCTTTGTTAAAGGCTAACACTGGCAAACCTAACATCGAAACTTTCTAGCTTTTCAGATATGAGCAAGACCAAGAACTCTCTGAAAATTATATAGTCATGCAGTCTGAAAACTATAGTAGTGAGAACACCAGTATCACAAAACAAATTAAATTTCAATGGCCTCCTGGAGTGGAATGGGAGTTAGTGACCCACTCGGGTTCTCCTCATTTTCAATGAATCCTTAAACACACAGATCTGTAGACAATGCATTAAAAGCCAAATCCATCAGATTTTAAGAGCTGTGATTACAACCATCCTCTGTTCTGTCCCTCCATACTGTATTACTTTTCACCCATATAATATTCAGTGTATGGTAATGTGTATTAACCGATTGCACAAGAAGTCGCCAGTCATTGTTTTCACTCAGGTAAAGAAGCTGTCATTTTGCAAGTATTTTCTTTACCTTTAAAATAACATGAAATTATATAGTTCAACAAGGAATCTTCTAGGAAGAGTAAGTAGCTTCTACCCAATTAACATAGTGATCTTTAAAGATGATAAAAGTTTACTTTAAAAAAAAATTACAGAATTCACGTTAAAGACCATTTCAAAATACTAAAATAAAAAAATCTTAATACTATCCCTTTCTGCTGATTGGATTACACCAATAAGACACCTTTTCTTCAACAGCTGTATAGGATGTACTTGCTTCCAGTGATTACATAGGGTATTTCAAAAAGGTGGACCTAATTTCAAATCACTGTATCTTTGAAACTGGGAATGCAAAAAATTTGGGGGCTTTATTCCAAAGTTCACAGCTCTTCACTAAGGCAGATTTTTGCTTTCACTAAAGCTGAAGCAGCCTTTAAATATTACACCTCTGGCTAGCACAAAATGAACATCTGGATACAATATTCTCTCTTATTTAGGAAAGTATCAGTTTGATCAGTTAGCAAACATAAGCTACAATGGATCATAAATTCCACACTGAACTAAAATGCTGGTATTTCTCTAGCTTTTTATTCTAGAACACCATCTGTAATTCCAGATGCGACCATTTGTCACAATCATATCTATTCCATTTAAAAGGCTGCTTTTATATGCACCAAATTATGAAATTATGATTCTGCTCCTGTGACACCCAAATTAGAAAGATCACAGAATGATTAGGGTTGGAAAGGACCCTCCAGACATCACCTAGTCCAACCCCCCTGATAAAGCAGGTTCACCTAGAGCAGAATGANTCTGGTCCCACCCTTTTGACACGTGCCCTTAGGATTTTTATAAGCATTGATAAGACCCCTCTCAAGCTTCTCTTCTCCAGGCTGAACAGACCCAGCTCTCTCAGCCTTTCCTCCTAAGAAAGATACTTCAGTCCTCTAATCACCTTTGTAGCCCTCCACAGGACTCTCTCCAGTAGTTCCTCATCAATTGTTTAACCTCTTATATTATCATTCATTTCTGCTAACTTTAAGGTACAGAATCTAGTGGCTGTGGTGGGAAAAATGATGACAAAACAAGTCCAGCTGGCATAGCAATAAGCAATCCAACTCACTGTACTGCAAACCCTAGGCAAGGTCTCCAACACCCACATTTGAAAGAAAATGGGTTACCTAGAAATTATCACCATCCTGGCATATATCATAATGGTCAACATGAGCATCTGTCATTTAGCTTGTGTGTCTCAGTTTTCCTGCTCAGCAGTTGTGGTTCTTGCTTACGGGCACTCAGGCTACTCCATTCAGTGGGAAGAGAATATATACTGTCAGGTGTGTAACTTCAGCATCCTCCTCTTCGTCCTGCTGAGCAGCTGTGTAACAAAGAGGGGAAGAAGACACCACTGAGCACTGCTCCACTGTACAGGCTTAAAGTGCTCTTTTATCTTCCCTTTTGGCATTCCTGCTCCTTAATAGGGTGCTTTAAACAGACAGGAAAAATTTTATGTTATTCCTGGTGTCCCAATCAGCTGGAATCACCGACTTTTCTGACTGTATTCATGTACCATCACACTGCTCTTTTTCCTGCATCTGTTCTTCTTTCAGTATACCCAAAGCAAGCCCAGTCTTTTCCTACTCTCTTAGACTCCAGACTTGGTAATAAGTGGGTTTTATTCCATCTCAAAATAGTGGTGTTTCTCATGCCGCTTCCCTGCTCTTAGGGCTGCAAACAACACTAGGTGAGATTTAAACAATTACTTTGCTTTTTCTTCCAGCTGCCAAGGCATCCAAAGAAGCACCCACAAGTGAAACAGGGAGAAGCAACTCCAGAGGAACTCACTAAGCAAAATCTGAGAGCAAATGAAAGAGACTAAGCATTAGAACTGATTATTTATTATTTCAGTGACTATAAATCAACAATCTAATATTATTAGAGTTAGATGTTACTACAGAAGGTTATCTCCTCAGCAATGTGATTTCAGGGGTACAAGAACCATCCAAGATTTTTTAGAGTGTGGACAAAAATTTAAGCAAAATTAATGTCACTGTGGGAACTTCACCCAAACAAGGCACTTCACAGTTCAGATTTAAATGGAAATTATCAGACTAAACCAGACAAGTAACTCTTTTTGCCATAGATATCTTAATAAGCAGTTTTCAGAGCTTGTTTATCTTCTGTTTTCACCTACTGGTAGAAATCAGAAACTAACATCATTTTATTTGAGGCTGATGGGCAGAGAGTATAATAAATATAAATCTCATAGTTTCATCTTCATAAAAAAGTCACAACAGCGTAGCCTGTATCAAGTGCCTCTGACACAATCAGCAAAACCTCTATTCAGCTTAAAGGAAGAAACATCAGGCTCATTACTAATCAATTCCTTTTAGAGGGGCGTAAGCAGGCTTTAAACACATCAAGGACCTTGGTGTTATCACAGGAATGAAAATGTGGCAGAAGTAAAAGTACACACCAGCTATCATTCCTTCACATCTACTGATACCAATCAAGAAAGTCAGTTGAGCTACTCAGTGTAAATGAAATGAGAAAGAAACCATCTGTCAGAATACAAAACTAAAAAAAAAAAGGATAATATTATTTATGAGTTTGAAGAAATCTTTAAGATTTCAACCAGTTGGATTGTTTCAATCCAGTTTAAAATACTCCTTAAGCCACTCTTCAAATAAAAATTAAAAAAAGTGTCCTTGTTTCTTTGTTTCTTCCTAAAGTTTGAAAAGAATGTAATACAGCTCTTCTTGAGAGATAACGAAAATAGAACACATAACACATACAGCCTGCAGGGACCAGAACCATTAACAAAGCTTACACTTTAAACCATGTGCAATTATCTCTCTACTTACTAAACTCAAATATTCAGCTGACAAAACATCGTGCATTAGCAAGAGACTTTTTTCATTGTGATGTTTGTAACATGGTGTTCATCCATATTATAAAAAAATCTGGGAAACTCAAGCTTTACTACTTCAGCTGCCTTTTACATGCACAGCATGAGCAGTCATTGACACAAGAAAATATTGAGCTGGCACCAGGCACAAAGCCACGTAGCCAACACTGACATACACCAAGTTTAAATAGTGCCATACCATTCCCAACACTGTAGCGCCAGTATCAAAGGCATGGACATAATTGAAATGCCATAGTCTATGTCTCTAAAGCTTCTGAATACCTCTATATAAAATTACAGTTATGTTGACAAGCCACCTGTTAGGCTGAAGAAAAACTGTGTAACATTGTGCCCTTGTGAGGCCACCTTTCACTGCCTGTCCTCATGATATTTTCCCTTTTCTCCAGCACACCAGCACTGGTGTGTGAATCACCGTGGCTGGTTGTTCAGGACATGCAGAGTTAGGCGATGCCTGCTGGAACCCAGCAATGGCCCTGGCTTGAGAAGTATGTTGCCTTGCTCAACCCTTCCTTCATCAGCCCTTCAAACAGCATCACATGCTCTCCCACAAGCACCAAATCTCACCTTTTTTTGCAATGAAACAGGAGAGGAGAGGGTCCTTACTGTAACGGAGCTCTACAGGAAAAGGGGCAGGGGAGTGGCTAAGGCAAAACTATTAAATGATCCATTTCTATGACTAAGGATTTTCATTTTTAATTTTTCAGATTCTCATCTGTCAAAGACTCTCACCTATAGGCGCGGTGTATACCTGTTGAAACTAACAGTTTTTAGTGTTCTGCAATTGTTCTTCAGTATGCTCAAACACCACTGCAATGTTACTCTCGTGGAAGACTGGGATAGTGAAAACTGATCTTGGAGACAGTATCAGGTGAGAACTACAACATAGAACAGGAGACAATTTCAAGGATATTCCATGATTTTTTAAATTAATTGGCTTTTAAAGTTTCAATAGCCATGTTATAGAGCATAAAAATATGCTGATAATGAGTGCTTTCTGATCTTTAGATACTTAGATTAGGCTGTCATCTTAGTGTTTCCTTTTTACAAAGGTAATTTAGAGTTTCGGACACAGCTATCTTGGCCACCATATTAAGTGTTCTAGCTCCTCTTATTTGCAGTTTAAGAAGAGAATATAAGAATTACAAACCTTATCATTTTACCCACAAATAAACTTCAGTGTCAGTTTGGATAAATTCTTTTTAAGTGCTGCAAGGCAGTTTAATTCTACAGTAACCCAGATTTTTTCTCCCATACAAAGACTGCCAGCTAAGCCAACAATTGTCGTTGTAGGTTTTTTGCAGGGTAGACACCTGTTCACTACAAACTGAAGTAAGACAGGCTACTCATTTCACATAAACCACCAGCTGTTAGATGGTACTAGGATTCAGTGACTACCGACCTGGGATAGATTTGAACTGGTGACCCAGGAGTGGAAGACTGTATATCCAATTACAAATCCATATTTTAAAAACTTAAAACTTAACTTGTGCTTTTTAATTGCTTTCTAATCTCAAAGATCTGTTTAACAAATGGCCCTCATTTCAATGAAACGCAGGCATATCTAAGAACTTTGTTCTTTTTAAATTGTGGATTTAATTGCACATGCAGTTGATTGCATGATATTCTAAGAGGGCGTTGGTAAATAGCTGTTATGTTGACTTCGTAGCCATCTCTCACTGTACAAGTAATAATGTACAAGTCTTAAAAAGTCTATGCATAGAACAGAATGGGTTTACCATTTCTTTGCAGCTTATAAGTTACACTACAGAAGAAAGTATTTAGGCACAACTGAGGTAAGTTCAGCAGCTCCAAGCAGTTGGAGGACATAGGATTTGATAGTTAAGTATTAGCAGATGGTTACCATTAAATATGCAGAACCAAAAAAGACTACTGCTCTTAAGAGCTAGGAACAAGTTGACCTGGAGAGCAGAGAAACAGCTCGAGAGACATAACAAGAGACTGGAAGAGATGGTAGCATTAAACAAGTCCTGGAGCAGCAGTACTAGTCTCACCGTTTCTGCAGTAAAAGAAACATGGCAGCTGCACCGCATAGGATGCCCATTTACTGGAGAAGGAGGGAGAAGCAGAAAGCCAGAAGACAGCAGAGGGAAATACAAGCAGCTTTACACGACTGGTGAAGAACTAAATTTGAAGGGTATACTTATTTATTTATGACTGAATTCGCATAGAGGCACAGCACAGCTCACTGTACGCAGCTTGCTAGGTTTTAAGCTAGCTTGGTCATCTTGCATGCAGCCTACACATAACCTAAGCCTTATGCAGAATATTCTGGTTGTACACTCAGGGAGTTCCACTGCTAGACTAAAATACTTCAAATCTGATTTTGAATCCATAAAAAAAAAAATGTAGAACTGAAAACGCTTTTGTAAATACAGAACCTATTTCAGGAGTAAGGAAACTACAAAGACAATCTTAGACCGAAGAATTACAGGTTTACTGAACTTAAGGTCTTTGCAAGTAAAATGTTTCTGAATAGATGCAAGTGTTACAAGTAGGAAATTTCTGAACAGACATTATATTAAAGTAATACAGAAGCTGATTGACAGTGAATGTAAACAGGTAGGCATGAGAACAATCTAGAAGAAAACAGCACCAGAAGAAAGCTAGAAGCAGCAGACTGTTAGGACGGAAAGCTATAAAAGTAAAGATCACAAAATAAAGCACAAAGGAAAACAAATAAACAAACAAAAAAACCCCAACACACACACACACACAAAATCCCCACAGTGTTTGCGGAATAAGCCAAATTCATTTGTTATAAAAATGTCCTCTATACACTACAGCATTCACAATGTATTATGCACAGAAAAAAAAGTAGTAGTCATTGAATTTGGATATTTTGGAGGTGGAAAAGTACTACCAGAACTACTTCATGGTTTCATACGGAAAATGCCAAAATAGCAACCACTCAGATCTAAGTAGATTTGGAATTTTGTCTGAAATACAAACTTGTAAAAGGAAGTTATGGGATTGCTTGGAGGCAAATTCTGTGTAAAAAAGAATGAAGGCACATCCCCCTTGATTCTTTAAACATCCTTTACATTTACATCATCCCATTAATGCTAATGACTGCCCTACATCACAAGGCTTATAGGTGGATCAAGAAAGAAAAAAAATATCAGTATTGATGTGTATTCTGTCCCATTTCAATGCAACTTCAAAGCCTGCTCTATATCTTGAGTCACATAACAAAACTTGTATATTCATTGTGCAAAATCATTGCTTTTCTTTAAAGCACAGATTTAAAACTCTTGGATATTGGATAGGAGCTTGAGTTTAACCTATCTGCATAAAGCTTGCATCACAAGACCGTGCACAAATCACTTTCACACACTCATTACACTGTCATGACTTGTGCTGGTTTCACTGGAGTAAAAATAGTACTAATTTGTTCTTGTCAGAGCCACAAATAGATATGAAGTGAAAGCCAGTCAGGCCAGCTAGTAAACTCACTGAAACATATGAGTACCTTAAAACGGTTAATATCAGAAAGAAGAGGTAGATTGTAATTCAAAAGCAAGCTTGCAAGGTTATTAAAAAATGAAAATACACTGACTGATTCAAAAGCACATAAACATATATAGACACACAAATATACATATGCGTACATACATCTTGGCAAATTGATTTTTATGCTTCAAAGCACCCAGTATCACACATTGTTTGAAGCCTATTTTCCTGCAAAACGTATTTCTGCCTTGCAGAGGCTGTCAAGCAGACTACAGGAAAAAAAAACTTTAATTTCCTCAAGGTAATGAAAGAAAGCTTAATCCATGCAGCTCCTTTCTGATAGGGAAATTCACATTTGAAATGACAACTAACATCATGCTGAGGCAATTTACAGGTGAAAAGATGTTATATTAGCTCCCCAATGAGTGTAATAAGTTAAACTGCCATTCAGTCTTAACTATCAGCCAACTGCTGCAAACAGAATAAAAGGACAAGCCAACTAAAACCGAAACTGCACGCAAAATTGGAGTTGTAGGGTCAGATTCAGCAGCATATGGTGTACTAGCACTGAGAGTGTTTGGCCAGCTCTCACTTCAGGTCCTGTGCAAGTCACGTCTGGGACTGACTGGGAGACTGGCAATTGGTGGCAGAATTTGTACTGTCCACCCACACATTGACAGTGCTTCTACTTACATGTTAAACAGTTCCCTCTTCCCCTACATGGCCACCACAGCACACTTTACACGAGGCAATAAGATACAGTTTTACAACACATTTCTGACATTGTTGTTGAAAGCTCCCGCATTACTTTGCTCAGGATTTGACCCTGCAAACTGTGAATATTTGTTGGAAAGCTACATTCCTAGAACATGATGATAGGCACACATATGATACAGGGAATTAGAGATCATCTAATCAGCCTTGGGAAGATGACTCAAAATCTTGAGCTTCTTTTTCCTCCCACCATATGTTTCTATCAGTCAGGAGCTTAAACAAAACAGACACGAATTCATTAATCTCAAATACAAGTTCATAAACAAACGGTATTTAGATTTTTTTCTTTGAAATCGTTCTTATATTATTTACTCTTCGCATATTCATCAATACTATATGACTAATATCATCTTTTAAGGTCTATTACTGAAACCAAACATTGCTATAAAGATATTAAGATGGACACGGTAGATTTCATTATATAGATAATATGCATGCATGTATAAAAAAAACCAAGTATTGTTAATGGCATGACTCAGCAAAGTTTTTAAATTATTATATTTAAATCTTCAAGGGGTCAGAGTCTCAAAACAAACTAAAAACCTCAAAACTATATGCAACCTGAATAGTTACGGGAATTTTCTCTCTGTTCCATATTTAAACCAAAGAGAAAACAACTACCAAACAACACATCATTTAGAAAACTCGAGGTTCATTCAGGTGAGAGTGAAACTCAGTTGGCTCACGTTGTTTCAGCTTTGAACTGCGCACCCAGTCACCACCTGCATGTTCCTTTAAGTCTGAACCCTGTTCATCGGCACAAGCTTGCCGTGTTTCCTATAATTAGGAGAAGAGTGGCCGTTTGTTAACCCAATGTCAGCTTACACACTGGGCCAGAGTCAAGCAAGAGGACACATGTGACCTTTCCATTGACCTGAATGACTAGGTGATGACCTCTGTTGGCCAGCCCATAAAGGAATGGGAGCACTTTTAAAATGGTCATTATGATTAATGGTTTTCCCAGGCCAGGCCAAATGACTAATTGCTCAAACAAAAACCCCTCAGGTCCCAAATAGTTAGCTTTATTATCTGCAGATATCAGATATCTTTTCAAATCCTAATCTTCCTTGCTGAATCTGGAAATTACATGGAACTTTTTTTTATTCGTACTGTAGAAATTCGAATTAAGTTTCTTGGAACAGAAAAAAGAAAATAAGGTTTTCCCTGTTAGACTGAACTTCGCATCCCAGCTAGTGATCTTTCCTTGTAGCATCCCAGTACCACTTGCAAAAACTTGCTTTCCAAGGAAGATATTTCAGAAGAGACAATTAACAGGATGAAATTGTTAGAAAATTAAGCATGTTTTTCAAGTTCTTCTTGAGTGAGACAATTGTCTTGTATTGTTTTGAGCATGTTAGCAATCTGCTCTCTCAGCCCAAAAACATTTGCCATACCAAAAATTGAACAATTCAACATTATGAATTAGCAACCTCTATTCTAACACAACACGGGCAAAGTGATAAATATTGTTGCTCACAAGCTTACAACACAAGAGAGCTGTCTGTAACTTCTTTACAGGCATTGAGTGTTTACCATGAAGTGAAATGTTGCTGGCAAGACCATCCTATTCATTTTCATAACCTCTCTAATCTGCAAAAGATGGCAAACATAAGAAATAAAGCCCTGAATATCCTAGTAAAACACTGGCTTTTCCTAGCCACTGAATTTTAATGTATAAACAACAGATAGCTGTACAATCAACTATAGAATTCATGTCATGTGTGTTGGTGAACAGAAGGACACTCAGTTGTGAGATCATAAAGGATATATCCCTGGAGGAGAAAGAAAAAAAAAAAAAAAAAAAAAAAAAAAAAAAAGAAAATCTATTAGGATTCCAGAAGTACTGGGCAGAAAATCTCCAGAACTGCTGGAGAAATTACTATGTTTGGGCATCTGCTATTCACTTACCTAATACTCACAATTATTTTATTTTACTTTAATTTTCTTTTTAAGTCAGAGAGACCCACCAATAATACCCTTCTGCTTATATCCATGGAAATAACAGTTCTGAGCTTGCAATTTCACAACCTACAATTAATTTTTAAAAGGCTACCTGGAGAGTCTAATGGAGAATCCATACACTGCAAAAGTGAGAACACAGCATCATGAAATACTGCATTTAGTCCAAGAGTTCAGTATTTCATTTCCTATGAGGTTAGTGATTAAATTCTCATTGAAATATGCTAAGCAGCCTACAAAAGTAAAGGATAACTGACCACTCAGGCCTGGTTGGGACAAAGGTTGACAACGATATACGCTATATAAAGTAGTTTATCCATTTCTTTTTATAGTTTTATTTAAGCTTGAATGGTGCTTACAAGTAAAGAGAAATATCTTAGTCTTCTAATTAAAAGCAGTAAATAACAAAAGAATTCCTTGTATGTACTTCCTTGCTTTGGAAAGAAAAATGTATTTAGAAATCTGAACCCTTGAAATGTTAATGCAACTGTAATGTCTTTATGCATAATCACCCAAACTGAACATGAAAAAATTAAAGTGCAAATGTTGACTTGATCTTACATGCAGGTAAAAATTGTCATTTCTTCCTTTCAAGAAATATTTATTCATTATATGATTATTACTTTTTTTTTTTCCTAAAAATCAGCTTGTCGTCTCTGGACTATCTTCGGGAAATCTCTGCTTAAAGGGTTCATTTCAAGATTGCTGCCCTGATCAACTGCTTTCTCTTCTCTATCTTGTCAATCTTTATAAAAGTTTAAACTCCTGATATTTTCTACTTGTTTTCTGCATCTGTAATTCCAAATCTGTCTATACGAATTGGCTCATATACTGGATTGAAACTGCTCTATAAAAACTGGCTTCAGATTGAAAAATAATGTCAGAGTTGGTTTCAACTGTTATGAATCATTGATCAGTACTATTCTTTCAACCACCTGGTTTCCTATTTTTGGTGTATTGAAGCCCTGTTCCAAAGTGCTGAAAGCTTCTAAAATTCCACAGAATTCCACAGAAGAAGAACCAGGGTGTAGTAGAAAACACATCCACTTTCCCTAGAGCCATAAACTAGTCTTCATTTTTCTTAAAACATTGAACTATATTATATTTGATTCCTCTTTCTCCTCTAACTTTTCCAGCTGAAGTATCTGTTTATTTTGTGAATCATCTCAGTTATATCAATATGGCATCAGACACATTTAACTATTTTCATGAAGGATGAGCTCTGGCAAAATATGGCTATAAATCTGTACTTTCCTGTATCACACCCTTCCATCCCATACCGCACCAAATTTTAAGTATAAAACATTCAAAGAACTGCTGACATGCAGACACTATTAAGAGCTTGCAACCATCTAAGCCAGCATCTGGCTGAAAGCACCCTCTTTGCAATTTTACTTTTAGAAATGGAAGTTCTCCAAGTTCTTAGATACTTCTGTCCTCCCAAGAGCGTTCTCAATCACATCCATCCAAGTACTTACAGGTCCATAAGTTCATATAAACTTTAAGAAAGAGACATTTTAATCATGCTAGTGGCACTCACCATCATTCTCTGTATCCCCTCCAATAACTGAGATCTTGTTTTTAATTTTGTGTGGAATTGTTTCAAACTCACTTCCACTAGACAGCTTGAATAATGCTGAATGCGTTAGACCTGCAGCGTTCCCATGATCTGGAGCCAACACAATATCCAGTTCTATGTTCACACAGTCATTTGACATGTTCCTTTTGTTTAAAAAAGCATATTACCTTATACTTTCTTGCTAAGTAAATTCCAGGGAAAAAAAGATCCTTTTTACTATTACAGTAATCAGTATCCTATGTACTCCTTTCACAGACAGAAGTTAACAATCCAAAGCCCTAATCAGAATAAAAGCCTCTTTGAAGTAAAAATAAAGCCTAAGTAATATAAAGCTTTATTGCAGATGAGGCTCTGTCTTAACTCTTTAAAGGTTTCAATTGGTCCATTAGCAATTTGGTTTAAATGTCTGCTGGGCAGAAGACCCATTCATATTGCTAAGGGATTTTTTTCAAGAAAATATATGGGTACTGTTTTAATAGCCTTCAGTAGACAGATCCTATTGACAGATTCCACATGAAACTTTACTTGCTGGGTGCTAGAGATGTGCAGCACTTAATAATGAGCTTCATCAATCCACTCGAATTCAACATATGTTTACCATTCGACAGAAGTCACAGCTGCCTGGCACACAGAAACCGACCATGGAATAAGATTTAAAAAGCTTCTGAGACTGCCATAATCATTGCTATTGTTTTGATCCTGATTTTTACATTTTCACTAGAAATACTGGACATAAACTGCATGTCTCATAGCACTTTAAAAATTCAATCTATTATTAAAGACATGAAGTAAAATTTAAGTTATTTTACTGCTTCCATTAAGTATATATACTGTCTATGAATAGACTAAGCAAGTAGGACAAGAGAAAAAAAAAAACACACACCTTTCCTGTCTGCCATTCCTCCCTCTCCAAAGCCCTGGAGACTGAGCGTGTTCCTTAATTGGCTTCAGCCTGCTACATCCATCTTTTCAAATTACTGTGCACCAAGGAGGAGTTCAATTCAAATTTAAGTGCAACAGCGATGAAATACAAGATCCGACAGTACTAGATTATTTACTGTCCTTTAATCCTATTCTGACTAGGTGAGGTGGAGAGCGGGAGAAGAATTCTGCAAATTACCACAAAACATGTCCCTTTGTCAAAAAAAAGTGAAGCCTAACAAAAAGAAAACAACGGGGTTGGAGCTTGTATTGTGAGCTCTCTAGGACAACTACCATCTCCTTGTGCCAAGTTCACAGAGTGCTGCTAGCCTATGACTAGAGTTTCAAGGCACTTGTACAGTACAAATAAAATGTTAGGACTATTATTGATAAGCCACAAGCAACTGGATGGTGACTTCTTAATACTTCAAAAGAGCTTGTGTGTCTGAACGCTTAACAAATACTTAACGCATACCCCCAAATGCAGTGCCTACTCAGGCTGGACCTAAGAGTCATTAAATTTGACCATAATTCTTTATTAAAGCATAATACAGGAACATTTATGTATGCATAAATTGATGTAGAAGGGAGGAGAAAAAAGAATCAAAGAGACTGAAATTGTTTCTTGGGAATGACTGTTGGCATGATTTTAAAATATACTTTATTTATATTAAGTTCCAAGCTGTGCTAAAGGGTTTCAGTAGCATATATTCTATTCCCTGTTGGTAACAAATGTGTTTCACTTGGCACCACTGCTGTATCAATTGCCACAGCCTCCATCCATCCATCACTAGCTAATTTTCAAAACCTGAAAGATTTTCTTTTAAATACAGCTGTAACTCATTAGCTTCTTTTTGCCAATCTAGTTGCAATACTCTTCTTCAGTCCCCCCCAACACACACACACATTTTTCTCACTGAATGATAGCACTATTTTCAGGCCTTGGTTTTGAGCCTAAAATTAGTAAAATCAGTGTGTCACAAAATACGGCCAAGATAACCATGTTATCCTTTCTGTTTCTAGCTCTCAATGAAGTTATTAAGCTCTATTTTGACAATATGTATGTTCTCTTGAATTTATTTGGATCGTGTGTACCACAGCAGGGACAGAAATGGCTATCTTATCAGAGCAGAAATCATAGGGGGAAGCGGAGCAGAAATTGGTATAGTCATCTTTCCCACCCAGTAATCCCTTCTCAAAGTACATCTGACAACAGACTGCACAGATTTTTTTATTAGCTCAGCACTTGGCCCTTGGAGTTACCAACCTTATGTTGACTAAGGAGCATATACCGTATACTATCTACCAGGAAGCCCATCTAGGCAGAGACAAGCATCAAAGGCTCAATTTACTGAACCTGTTCTGCCTCTGCAGGAAAAACCTTTAGGTCTAAATGAATCCTGAAAACAGGGAGCATAAAGCCCCAGCTACAAACAGATCCTCTCCTGGTAGAACACTGCCCACAGCTATATCCACATTTCACAAAGTTCAAGGTAACTGTTTCTGCCGGATTACAAAAAAAGCAACATTTTCTCTGTCTGATATATCTAACACCACAGCAGAAGAGGGGGATCATTACCAACTGCAGCTTATTGAGATGTGGGCTGCTCACAGACTGTAAGCTGATCAGAATTTCAATCTCTATAGAAAGGCCAAGACTCGTGAGACAGGAGAATTCTTTGGTCCAGGGAAGTATATACTTCTTCACCCTTTTCTTGAATTCATTTAGGAATTATAGCCAGACCCAAGAAATAGTCCCCACAAAACATCCACAAAATGCTGGGAGCTTTTGTAACATCCATGACATACATATAACGCCACGATATAACATAAAGCTTTATTGGGCACTCATCTGGACCCACAAACTTGATTCACCTATTGTGAATTAAACCACAACAAATCATATACGATTAAATAATCTCTGAAGCTGCTGTTAAAGTTTTTTGTATCTCCACCACTGTGTAATTCTCCTCATTCTCTTTTTCCATGGAAACATACAACTGCACAGATGTAGACAGAGAACATGCAGGGCTGGAGCGCGATGTGGCTCAGGAAAGCTGGCTGAGATCACACCATGTTGTGACCTTTCAGCTTATTGACACAAAGAAGCAAGAATGAGCTGTGGAAGTCCAGCAATCTGCCTGGGGATGTTCCTACCTGGCAGGTTCCTGGTCTGCAAAGGTTGTTTACCCACCCTATTGGAAGTAAGTGGAGATGAGGACAAATATAACCACTTCTTGTATCTTCCAAAGCCAGACCAGCTACCTGTTGCCTCTTGCTCGATATCTACAGAAATGCAGATACGAAGTCCATAAAACAGCACTTTTTTAGAAAAATGCTGCCACATAAGCAATCATTTTGCACTGAAAACTTGTTTACAAAGTACAGCTTAAACAGAAGCTGAGTGATCCTCAAAATAACAGCAATATTTTTTAAAGTTCTGTGCAGAGAATCTGGAGTGTTAGAAAGTCTAGAGGAAATACAACAAAATAAACAAGCAGAATAAAATGGTGAGTGCCTACAAGCCAATGTTTTCGCTTGTCAGTTCATTCATGAAGGACTATACAACCATATAACTTGCTTAAGGTGAAACACTTAAGTTATGAATCCTTCTGTGATTTGTAAAACAGTAAAGCTAAGGATAATACAATGCCAAAATCATTTACTGTCTCACACTTCTACAATAACAAAATCTCTCTCCACTCTGGTGCAAAACACTCGTTTCCTCCTCTACAACTTATCCATAAAATGGGTGCACACTAACAATACCAGAAAAAAGCACCAAATACAACTTTATTCCCTACTGCGTATTTCCTTCCATTTTTTCAGAAAATAATTCCTAAGTGAATTATGTAGAACCAAGCACAGGCGCCCAGAGCATTGGCAGTGGGAGGCTGCAGGGGTGGCTTCTGTGAGAAGAGGCCAAGGGAGTGAAGTTAAATTGGGGGGATGAAAGTGGAGGTTAAGATTTGTTTTCTACTAGCCAAATCAATTTTAATTGGCAGCAAGTTAATTTTCCCCTAGTCAAATCCTGTTTTGCCCGCAACAGTAATTTATAAGCAATTTCCCTACCTTTACCTTGACCCACAAGCTTCCTCCTTCCTCTTTTTTTTTTCCCTCCAATTTTTCCTGTCACACTGAGGAGTGAGGGAGAGAGTGGCTGTGTGGGCATTTCACTGCTAGCTCAGGCTAACTCACCACAACCAGTAATACAACTTCTATGATTTTCCTTTAGAATATTCAATCACTTGATGCATTTGACAGATTATTAACTGTTCTTCCTACATTTTCTGTTTTCTTACGTTGTTTTTAGTCATATGCTCTGCTGGATATCTTACATTTGTCCATTAAGCAGCTGTTAGTCTTCTCTGCATCATATATTTGCCAACTAATACTAAATCACCATGCCAAACAAGTCGTATTTACATGTTCTTTTTACTTCAGAATAAAACTTTCTCTCAACATCTAAATTGTTCTTTTACTTTCTCTCATTCACCTGCCAGCACCAGAATTTCCTCAGCGCACATCTGTAACGTGTTTAGTGAACAGACATTTTGCCTTCCCTAGTAATTGCCTGGTATTGCAAGAGCCACTCTCCAAGAGGGTGTTTTGGGAAGGCAGGTGGGGTGGGTCATTTTAATTGTTTCCACTCTCGATGGACCACATGATATCAGGACTTCCTAACACATTTGCTTCTCATTATCACTAGCTGTTTTCAGTATTTTCTGCATGCTCCTCCACAAGTATCTCCTCTTCCAGATTTCCCTCCTCACTTCTCCAAACAGCCTGGAACTCCTATGTTTTAGGATTCTGCCCTTTAGTTTTGATTATATCTTTATTTTAGGATTCTTTCAATTGCCACAAGTCAAGATGGACAAGCTCATATTCTCTCGGATTTCTCTCTGATTCTCTCAGATTTATTCTTACCCAGGAAGAGAAACTCAGTGCTAGACCACAGAATCACCACTTAATTTAACTTACCATTACTTATTATTAGCTTATCTTGTTCATGTGTTAAAGATAAAATGCATATACAGACACACAAATTTATCTAAATCTATACATAGTAAATGTGTGAAGTCTAAGCAGTAGTTTAACTCCACGCACTCAGTAGTGAAAGACATAATTTTGGCTGCCTCATTTAATATAAACTTAATTTGCTTCATCCTGAAGTAAAAACCAATGTGTTCATATTTTAAAGTCAAGACCAAGAAAAATATGTTTCATAGGACTGAGACAACAGTTCATAATTTTCCAGAGAAAGAATGCAGGGAGGAGGAAATTAAACAAGCATTCTTGCATATATTTCCTGATGTTATTTTCATTATGGAGAAGTAAAATTACATTTGCTCCCTTGACAGCAAAGGTCAAACAATCTGATAAAATGTAGTTAATGCACTGAGAATGATTGATGCTTAAATGAAAAAGTCATGTTATTTTATGTAGCAAAAAGTTTTCTCCTTTATTGTTTCTGTATCTCTATTATATTGATGCTTAATATAACAAAAGGGTCTACAACCAAACTAAAGGTCAGAGGAGCCTTCTGAATTATGTACTCACATACCCAATAAAGATTTAGCCATTCTTGATGTTTTCATAATGTTAACATACCTCCTTTGTTAAGTACTGGAAGTACTTAGTTCAACCCATATGTTGATTTTTAGTCTAATCCTTGTCTTGTATGAGTACTCACAAATGTATTTTATAAGTTTCACGCTTCTCTGAAGGAAGCAGCACTAGATATTACCAGTAACTATATGTACAAACAGACAAATGCACCCATTGAACTTATAACATCTTAAAAGATCTGATTTAAAACCCCTTGGAACCAACCCTGAACAGGGCTTTTTAGCCCTCAGAAACAAACAAACAAACGGTCACTCAGCTTTACAGGTAAGTGGGTGCTATCAGGTCTCTTCAATATCCATATGTGTAAAAAAAAAAACCACAAACCCTAACAAACAAACAACCCCCCCAAAAAAAACAAAAACACAAAAAAACCAACCAAACAAACAAAAAAACCCACCAAAAAAAACCCCACCACTACAGACACCCCCCAGTCTTCCAAAGAGCGTACAATACATGTAGTGTTCAGTAGAGTTCTGCTCTTCTGCTACAGATGCATTTTACAGAGTTGCAGAACAGCTGTCAGTATTTACTGCATCTGAAGTTACTGAGACAATCTAGAAAAACATTAACTGCTCCCCTGAAACACATCAAGAACAGTATTCACTCCAGCCACTAGCTGAACAGTTTGCTGCTTTGACCTAGTGATTCTGCTCCTAGACCTTAGAAGTAGGACAAAAAGTGAGATGTTAAAAAAACCCAAGGCCATCTGAGACTTTTTCTGAATTTGTTCGCTTGTTCATCTGGCAGTATTAATTTAATTTCATGGTAATGCATCTGTAATAGGTGATTAGTTGCTCAGGGGTTCTGTATAAAAATCACTATGAGGCATACAGACCACATTAAGTCAGATATTTAACAGTGCCATGTAACACAAATCTATGGCTCTAAACACATATACCATTGTATTAAGCTCAACTGACTGAACCAATATTGATGCTATCCTATTTAGCAGTATTTTCTTTCAGGATAGCAGTAGTTTACTACTTTCAAATTCAATTATGATCAGCAATTCCTCATTTTCTGGTGTGGATACTTAATACAAGTTTTCTGCCTTTTTTTTTGTGTTGAATTTCTCTCTTCCTATTAAAAACCCACTTTGGTTTGGCAGCTCGGATTCGAGGTTACCTCAGACTGCCAAATCACCATTATGGAATTTTATTCTTTTTTTCAAGTCAGGAAGATTGCCATTTGAAATACTGTCTAGCAACCACTGCAGTGTCTCAGAAGTGATGATTGTTCTCTATTCTGGGTACAGCAAAAGCAGCATCTGAAGTATTACTGAGAGCAAAATAATCTGAATTATATATATATTTTTTAAAATAGTAATACGCATACAGTTGTTCATTGGCTTAAGAAATTAGTCAAAGCCTAGGGTATTGTTGGGCTACACAGTAAAGAGAAGCATGTGACTACTAAGTTGGCTGTTTCTTTGGTACCATTTTGTCTGTTTGCAGTATTATAACCAATGAAGTGTAAGCAACAGAAGCAAATAACACAGATGAGAAATTCAAGCCTAATTTCCATCCTTTGCAAATTGCAAAGCCAACCCCTTTCATGGATACACAGCCAAGCTGCTGTCTCACTTTAGTCCTTCCCTTTTGCCTTCCATGGGTTTTCTATCACCTTGGTACCAGTGACCTGGCTCTTGCTTATTTCGACCACTCCTAGAAAATTTCTTGGCTTATTTGGCACAGCTTCTATTCTCTGCTGTGATCCTGTTTAGGGTCTTGAAAAATATTTCTATAGCCTCTGACACTGTTGTAGAAAAAAAAATGGTTTGATTGCTCTTTATGTAATCTGAAAGAAAGCTTAAGGAAAGTCTAGACAGTAGACCAAAGATTCATTTGTGGTCAGCTGCCACAACTCTCCGACACAGAAATATTATTTGCTGAAGGAAAACAAAGATTACATTTCATGCTTTAATTTGCTGATAAAACATCAAGCTCTGTCAGAGTCAGCCAGACTTAAGTTTCAGAGCTCTTTGCAGGTGTAGCTTTACCAAATGATAACTGAAGCAGAAAAAAAAAGGATGGAGTATACAAAAAGTTGTGGTCTTCTCCACCACTTCCTTCAAGGCAGACCAAAATACTATGCAAAAGCATAATTCCGTACTATAGTATATAGTATTACGCATCTTAGACATACAATACACCACTGTCTCATCATCCTTACAACTCATTTTAGCTGAAAATCCTGGGGACAATTATCTCTGGGATGAAATCCTGATTTCCAACCCCTAACGTTAAATCATTGTCAAAACTCTCTTGACTTCAAGACAACCAGAATCTCATCCTATATACCAAATGTATCGATATCACTGTGCATCATGAAAGGCAGCACCAAAGCAAAAGAGCCTTGCTGTTTGTTTCCTAGTTGTGATGTCTCTAATTATCATGCAAATGAAAGTTAGACTTGGGTACTGAGCTCTTGTTTCCTTACCAAAATCAAACAATAAAACGCTTGTTTTAGATAGAGGTTATGAGAATAAATGGGATTTCTTTCAAATTTAAAGCAATAAATACACTAAGTAATTTCCTCCTAAAAAAGGTTGAATATTCTCTTCAATTCCAGAAAATTATTTTAATTGGAATTAGGCACAGGGAGCACAGTTATGCTCATGACTTTTCTCCATTGTAACCCTGTAGTCAGTCAATCAGCGACAGGTGCCTACACCATTAAAGTTTGGACTGCTATTCTTTAGCAATACAGTGCAGCAAGTTCTCCTTTTTATCTCTTCATATTCAAATGAGTAACAAAACCTCCTTCTAACCATGTCCTGGCTCTTCACCCTAACCCATCAATGTGTAGCAGAATTCCTTCAGGGGTAGTGGAGTGGGTACCATCTGCTATCAGTACTATCCGCACACTCCCTAGTCGAGACATATTTCAGGACAAGTTTCTCTTCTGAGTTAACAGGACTTGACAAGCCTGGCAGTTCACAACTTTTTCCTGTGTGACTGATTCAGCCTGGCTAACCAGATCCATGCTAATGAGAATGTGCCAGCTCACAACAAAAACATTTTTGAATAATTTAAAACTTCAGAGCTTGATGTGCCAGATAATACAATTCCTTGTTTAATTATGGTGCCAGTAGAATCTACACGCATCTACTACAAACACATTTGACTGCAAAATCGTCATCAGACCTAACTTTATAAATAATGCAAAAGGAAAATAAGGTGTCACAAAGCCAACTTAAACTTAGTCAGCAGTATCCTTTATCTTTGAAAGCTAAGCATTCACAGAAATATATGAAGCCTCAAAATCGAGAATACATGAAATATACTTAAAACCTTACAGCTAGTGTCATCAGTCTTGCTGATGCAGATGAAAACAAAGTTTTATGTCCTAAAATTTTTCAAAAATAATACTTATCTGTGTTTTCGTTTTAGCTTGCTTGTGGAAGTGTGCTTCAAAACAAGCAAAGAATAAAACACTTAGGAGACTGGTTTTTGTGATAGGTTACATCATGCTGCACTATTCCATTATGGCAAACCCTTCAAACTAGTTAGACTAGTCCGTCTTGGAAAATCCTACCATTAACTGTCTTTCTACACATGGGTATTTTTGCCAAATCCAACTGTAACTGTAGGAGTTGAAGACTCTGATCTCAAATACTGTTGAAAATCTAGTCAAGAAATTACATTTGTTTCAGTTTAAAATGAGATTTTAATCAAAAGTGAGTTTGTAGGGTTTTTGTTTTGTTTTTAAATGTTTAACATACTGAGCTTGTACCAATTTTTAATTAAAGAAACCTTTCCAGACTTGAGTAAAACCAGCCTGATTCTTCAGAACAGTAGCCACCAACAGAATTGCTAAATTCAAACCCAGTGTAAACAGCAACTCTGAGGAGCAAGACTCTGTATTTAGTTGCTTTGCAGCTGATGCAAATCCCTGGTTCGTCATTAAATTGCAGATGTAGGCACATTCTGAGCATCACAATACTACCGGTTGGAATAGAAGCAGTCTGACATATTTCTGTGAATTAGCATAACCCAGGCAAAGCAAGATTTGCAATTTTATTAAATACTTTAATAACCGTGGACAGGCAACTATTAGGTGTTTTGTAACTACTTCAACATTTCCACATGCCACAGAAGATTGGCATAGTGCTAGAACAGGTAGTGTAATAAAAGTCCAGTTGGAGCAGTGAGGATGGTAATTGAATTAACATTTTACTAAAAGAAGGAAAAACACACACGAACACTCCCATAGGGGTTTGCGTGGGATTTTGTTTCTTCCACTGCATGTCATGCTTTGACAATTACCTCTGCGTTCAGAAGTCCACAAATCACAAATAGCCTTTGTTCCAGGAATCTGTTGTGATTTTGACAAGCATTTGGACTCTGGTATTTGGTTTTTTGTTTGCCTTTTTTTTTTCTTAAATATGTTACAGCATGATTAACTTATTGCTTCCTTTGGAGGTTTATTTCATTTAGAAGAGGAAAATGTTGTATTTGACAACCCAATATCATGTTCTGCAACCCTAATATAAGCATGTTCTTGTCATTTCCTCATACCTTGTTGGCACTTGCTGCTCTTTGCAGGTTGGCATTAGCCAACCAAACGACCACCAAACACGACAGTCACCTTCTGTACCTTGGAGCTTTATGGGCTGGGCAGCTGATTTTGGAATTCCTCCAAACTGGCAAAAACGCATCCTCCAGCACATCACTGACTGCTTTCCATGCAACCTGCTGTGACTGGCCCCAGCTGCACCTGACACAACAACTGTTTGGACCGCTCCAGCCAAGGCTACTCATTTCAAAGCCCTGTACGGTCAAACTATGCATGCTGGTTTCATCCTGGTTATACCATGGTCATCTGAGACTGCTGATGTTTTGTCACGATCCCAAACATTTGCTACATCCCTTTGGGAGTTCAGAAACTAAATCCTGATTCAAACTACCATAAAACACCTTCATACTAGAACTTTCTTCCCCTTTTAACGTCACACTCTGATACTCTATTATGTAAGACTTGAGCTGCGATATATTCAGGTGTTGCATCTACTGAAAAACTAAAAACAACTTAAAAAATAAATCCTAAAGATTAGATCTATTTCTCCTCCCCTTCTTCAGTCTCTTTAGATAAGGTACAAGTATAGTGGGTGGGAGAGGTTGTGGGGGTAGTTTAGACAAAATGTTGGATTCTTGCTGTTACTGGTACTTCAAGAATTCAGAATCTTATCCTGCATGTTAGGCACTCCATCCACCATCTTTGGGGAGTCTAGCAGCAGTTCTGAGCTAATTTCAAAGTGTGTACCCCTCCTTGCCTTTTCTATACTTGCACGGAGTTTGCCGTGTTCTGTATTTAAATCTTTTCTATGAAAGAAAGGTAAAAGTAGGCTGCGCTTCATTTTCTGACTCAATTTGCGTCTGGCTATTTCAGCATGACAGTTCTATTGCAGAGATTAGGAAATGCATGAGCTGTTTAAAAGCAAATAAAAAAGCTGTCAGACTTCATGGCCAATTATTGAGTGTTCATAAATTAAGCATTTTAGGCTGAATACTGAGCCAGTTTTTTGTTGTACTATGGAACAACAGACAGAGAGAACAGTGCCGATAACAAGATGCCAAGAAAGACCAACACCAATGGCTGCCTTATATTTCTGTAAAACACTAGACAAGGAATTTGTGGGCCCTTCCTCTGAGGTCTATGTTCTCATTTCCCATGAGTGAGGCCAGGTTTTCCTATGTGTCCCATTCTCACTTCAGAGTTCACCTGCCTAGTGACCTCATCTCTAACAGATACATGGGAAGCGAGACCCCTATTTTTCCAGCTACCAACCTTGCTATGCCCTCCCCATTCTGTCATCAAAGGAACAAGAGAGAAAATTGAAGGGTTTGACCCTAACAAACATCGCATCAGCATCAGTATACCAAGATGAGTTTGCTACCAGGGTTTTGCTCCAATTATGATACCTTCATTTAAAATGGTGCAGGGTACAGACTATGTGTGAGACAGTTGTTCCACATGCTTTCCTACCAAGCAAAGATACTGCTGAAACCGCTCCTTCAGGTGTTTTGGGTATAGGAAATTAGATTTCTAAGACTAAAGTCGGCAAAATAATCAAACTGGTCTAAAGGTGACTTGCAATGGCCTCTTCCAGACGGACCGTAATCACACCATGGCGAACCGGAATGATAAAGCATGTCATCTCTGCAGCAGCCAGGCTACAATGTTTTCACTGTCCCACCCTTTCCAAATACATCCCCAAAATTGCAGGCTGTGGTATTCTTGCCTTTTGGGGTCCTGTGACCAAGCAAATGGCTCAGTTCCAGATGTAAGACTTCAAGGAATATTGCTTGTGGGATCACAGTGAACTAAATATTAATCAGATAATGCATTCTATTAGCTTAGGAATGTCTGGTTTTAGTTGGGAATTGCACTGACAGGTCCAGAATACCTATTGACATATTTCTGCTGCACAACTCAGGTGGAGCTTCCGGAAGTTTCTCAATAAGACAGCCTAGGTTTTTTTCCTCTTCTTTTTTTTTTGGCACTGGAATAAAATGGGTGTACTGGCATGTAGTCTGAGGACCACATCCCCATTCTAATGAGGTGTTACCGGGCTGAGCAGAAAATAACTCTCCTGCCCAGGCCCTGGGTGTCTAATACACAAGTGTAATAATATTGGTATTTTTATAACTGGAACCAGTCATGACTACTTAAAGCACAGACCGAGCAGGCTTCAATGTCATAACTTTGCGAAAAAACTAAAGTTATTTGGAAAGCTCAATACGATCAGGATATAGCAACTTCAGTGCCATACTTCACCATGTCAAACGTAGATTTCACATTCAGTAAAAGATGACTTCCCAAAGCAATGGGAAAAGAGAACAGGGATATTTCTGGGTATGATTTCTGGGTAGAGACCTCTTTCGCCATAGATTCCAACTAGGCATATGCTTACAGTGTTATGTCCAAGTATGAGACACAAATTTCTACATTGTCTGGTCCTTTAGCAAGCAAGCATCTGTTAAAGACACTGAGCTATATGAAGAGTAGCAGAACTGCACAAAGCCACTACTGAGCGAGTGTTTGTGTTGTTTTTTCTTTAACCAGAATGCGATTTTAGTCACCCCTAGCCCCCAAGCTAAACGGCAAATTCTGCCCTCTTATAATACAGAAATCTTGCTACTGCTGTAATGGTTTGTCCTCCTACTTTGAAACTACATGGAGGAGGGAAACTTCAATCTACCTGTGAACACACAACAACAAGGCTCCTTTGCAAATCTAGTGGGTATAACTGCCCCTTCTGGGATAAAGTTTGGGTCTCAATGCAGCTGCAAAAACAGCCAAAAGGTGCCAGAATGCCAACTCATGTCAGAGTGTGGCTAGTGCCCCTAACCGCACTGTACCTGTGCCAAAAATAAGTGGTAGTACATTTCATTTGTTTAGCAGATTCATTACAGGAAACATTACAGAACTGTAAGGAAAAAAAAAAAAAAAAAATATCTTTCTCCTTCAGAATATTCATCTTGTCTTTCGTATCTTGTGCTTTTACGAAACTCCCCATGCCAAGACAGTAATGTTGCAGTCTGAAGAGTCAATACTTGATCTTTGAAATTTAAACATATCCAGAAGTACAAGAACTTCATAACTCAAAACAATCCAAGATAATTCTCACAAGTGGTAAAAACCCCAGTAACAACAGTGGGATTTACTATGGTCTTACTGTTAGAAGTTTGACTAAGCACTCATCCAAACTGGGGCAAGCTGATTAATTAGGTGTCAAAGTAACAACTGAAGTTTGATAACACAGTATTATATTAGCTCCCAGTCACTTTAGGACAGGTTTATTGTAAAACAAAAAGCTGGTATCAAATTCAAGAAAGTTTAGATAAGTGCTTACGTAAGTTTAAGAAATAAGGCACTTTGTTGCTATTAAATTTTGAAATTACCTTTTTCTAGATTTCTATAGCGTATCTTATTCATGTCTTCTCTAAAACAGAAGCTCGCTAAACAAACTCAAACTTATTGCTTGAAATAAATTTTTCAAGTTATCTAAACACAAGCCCCACTTCTGTTTTTTTCCCCATAGTTTAAACGCCTGTAAAAACATAGTGTCATTACACAGGAAAACCACAAGGGGCCATTATTCAAGTTCTACTCTGATGCTTGCAGACCTTTTGAACCTATCCTCTCCACATAAATTTCCAGCTATTGTAAACAGAGCTCTACCCATTAGACCTACTAAACTTAATGATATGGAGAAATCCCGTGCTTTACAATCTGGAAAGAACATATTTCATACAGCTTCCAGCTCAAAGCCAGATTTGTGGCCAAATCCACAACTGGTGTCATCCCACTTCACCAGTGGGGTTTTTCCAAGTAATCCCAGCTGAGGAGCCATGGAAATGTAGTGACATCTTTGCATCACAAAAATTTATAAGTGGCAACTGCAGATAAGCTGTTATAGCAGGATAGAAAATTAAATCTAGAAGGCATTGCAGGACTACAGAACCTGTGCTTTATAGTGGTTTTTTGTAGCCCACACTCAGTATGCTTTAGTAAAACCTGTGAAGATAGGCAATGAAGAATGCAGGTTCTGCCCATACTGGTGTGTAGGAGAAAGTGACAACCTTGAGGACAAGCAGACTCCTTATGTTATACAAGGCCAGAAACACTGTCACTTGTACCAAGGAAGAAGGTCCTGTGTCACTGTCCTACCATCTACTGTTACAATCAGCCAGTCAGATTATTCTGTCTAAAACACACAGCTGCAGATCTGTGGTATTGGTCTTATTTAATGAGCTGCAGAGACAGCATCCATCACACAGGGCACCCAATTGTCAACTACCTCGCATGTATTTTGTAGTGGTGTAACAACTCCCAGCAGTGAAGAGTGGAGAAGTGTTGAAGAGCTCAGTCTCACTGTACGTCAACAAACTTACCAGGCTGAACACAAGTCACTTTTCAGATTACTGTTCACATGATCAGAGCAGATTTAGACTGAAGTTCACTGCAAAACTCAATTATACATGCAACCTTGTAGGCTGGCAGGAAGAACATCCTGCAGAAAACTCAGAAGAGAATCCTAATTATCTGATTTGGGTGACGAACTTCAACAGGCTATGAACCCAGATGTCTCTTCACTCTCCCTCTGCCTCTCTCCCCCAGAGAGATTTTACTCATCACCCACAAGAAACAGAGAGAAATTAACAGAGCGCTCACAACCTAGCAAGCAGACTCTGAAGTTCCTCCAGCGCCTAAACTCTAAATCTGTTTTTCCTCTATAACCAACATAAAAACACTGTCCCAGACACAAACCAGCCAGTCTATCAGGATAAGCTGGATGAAAGAACTTACTCAAAATTCCAGGAATTACAGTGATAGATAGAAGAGCTGATTGCACAAAATCTAGTATGGTTTATCTTGCAATACCATTGCCTTTTCCTATAATATCAAATTCCTCTCTATTTGAGGTGTGGGGAAACCCTATATACTACAGAACATGGAATTATACTTCAACAAAAGCAGTGACTTGCAGCCATCAGGTAAGGACACGGACTTGCAAACTGGTTTTCACTTGTGACCTCTGTCAGCTTTGCACTGAGATACACATAAGTAGATGGGAAAATCTGTGCTTTAATCTGACCTACTGACTAGCCTCCAAAATATTCACATTTGACTAGGATCATATGTATCACATGAGAGGCTGATGGACCAACATTTTCAACTTATTTAAAAGTAATTATTTTTCTAAATTGAATGCTGCTGAATATAAAAGATTTTAAACTAAAGGAGGAGAGACTCAGGCTCAACACAAGGAAGAATTTTTTTACAATGAGAGCGTTAAAATACCAGGACAGGTTGCCCAGAGAGGTGGTAGATGCCCCATTCCTAGAAACATTCAAGGCCAGGTTGGCCAGGGCTCTGAGCAACCCGATCTAATTGAAGATGTCCCTGCTCAATGCAGGGAGGTTGGGCTAGACAACTTTTAAACGTCCCTTCCAATGATTCTATGGCATAGAATTCCCCCATTAACTGTCCCAATAAAATCTGGAAGAAGATAATATATATTTCAGTAACTAGAAAGCCAGAGCTCCCCCCTCTCTAGCAATTTTCACAATCTCTCTTTTTTTATCTTGTTAAGACCTTGCCTCACAAAGAATTCCCCACAGGTGCCATGCCTTGCAGAACCAAAGTCCCAAAGAGCAGCACTCTACACTGGGCCGGGTATAGTTTTGGTTCCACAGCAGCTATCACAACAGGACCACGGTCCCTTTCAATTGCAGTGCTTCTTACAATATGCATGTTAAAAAACTAGTGTTTGAATTTTTAATGTCTCTTAAGAACCAAAGTCGCACCATTTCAGATTTAGGAGGTTTACATTCTTTATGAAAACCTTACCTTCTAAGCTTTTTTTTTTTTTTAAATTTAATTTTCTGTACCGTGTATCTTAGCAGGGTAAGGTAGGGGAACCCTATCTTTACCCTCCCCAACCCTACTTTTTCAAGAACAAGGCTGAAGGAAAAAGAAATAGTCATATGGCTCATTTCAGCTCACAAGTCCTTAAATGGTCACAAAACAATGAGAGCACACAGATGCCTATCCACTTATCTCCATCTTTTCAACCTGCTTGGCAAACTCTGAGGACAATACAGAAATACACCAGAATCCTGGCCACAGCAGCATTGCTGGAGCAGGATTTGCTGCTGCAGTATATAATTCTGTGAAGAACTGCAGGCAGGGAGAGTGAAAGTACAAGAAGACACAGCTGCAAACCCAAACAAAGCTATTAAGTTCAATATTAGAGCCAGCAGCTTTGTCAGCATACCTTTAATGTAAACAAAACATAGGCTGCACAGTACACCCTCAGGAACACAGATGAACAGCAGCCTTCCTACTACTACCAGACTTCCTCTGCAACATGAAGACAAGGCTCAGGATTCATACTTGAGACCTAACCAAAATTTACAGTTTTGCAGACCCTATCATCTTGAACACATCATGACACACAGAAGCCAAGGAAAACAAATGAAATTCATGTTTTACTGGGTCCCACATGCTGTGGTATTTCCAAGCCTACTAGCATCCACCAAGAAACATGCAGAATGCTCAATTCTGAAAACAAATCCATTACCAGGACAGAGAACAGAACAAAATCGACTCAACAAGCTACTCCATATGTTTTTCATTTAACTATATTCTGCAGAGGAAGTAAATTTGGTACATAATATACTTGGCTTCTGTCCATATTCTTTTTATTATTAAGCTGGGGCGGGTTAGTGCCCATCTCTGCAGCCGATTCTGCTTCCTTCTTGGTGTATATTCACCTCCACTCAAAGCAGATGGTACACAAGGGACACCTATACAAAACTAAACGAGGGTACTACTCTGACAGTGAAGTACACACAGGGACATACAGTCACATGTACTGTAAACAGAACATGTGTCGTACATATACTGTAGAAATATTAAGCTGGATCAACAAGACCGAAAGCTGGACTTGTAGACCCTGATATGCATACATGGTAGTAGAAGAAAACTGACAGCATGTAGAACCAGGCAGCTTTCCCTGTCCCGTTAATGAGGTTAAAATGGCAACATAAAGATGACTGTACAGCTTGGCTGTCACCCAAAAGTCTACTCTGAAGAAAGAAACTTTATTTACCCCAAATTATGTGCTGGATAGATACCATATGTAGAGTAAGTACATGTCTTCTGGAAGGATATATACACAGCCACATTTACATATTATATGTAACTGACTGAGGTGCCATCTAGGAAAATGCAACAGATAGCTCCAGCAAGCTTCCTTCAATGAGTTAGAAATGATCCCTTCATACAACTGTTGTTACATATTACAGCAGACCATTGCACTTGTACAAAAGTGGAAATCACTGCATATACCTTGTTTTGTAAAACATCTGTATAAAACACAACTATTAGAGAGCTCTCCCATAGAAAGCACAGAAAGAGTTAAAGAACGAAGAGGCAAACCTACAGGTGAAGTGATCTATTCTGTACAGTACATTCCTCTCCCTGAATCATATATCTAAGCATACTTAAAATAATGGTATAAACACTAGAGGTTAATAAAACTGTGAGGTTTTTGGTTTTAGTTCTAAACCAAGGACACCGTAGACACAAATTTGATCCATCTAAACCACTTTTCAAAGCCTACACTTCACTAACAACATTTGAAGATTGATTTTGATACTAGATTTGATTTCTTTGTCCAGTATACAAGCTGCTACTCAAAATATCAACAAGTTATTAAAACACAAAAACTGTCAGGCTATTTCTCTGTTCTTCGGATGGTACATAATTCGTCTGTTTCCTTCATTAAATATTATTTGATTATTGACACCCTTGTTTAGCAAACATTCATGCTTTGTGCTACAAACCTAATAACTGACAATCACTGACACACAATTATTGCCTAGCACATTTATATTCCTTACTCACATACCATTTAAAGATTAAACACTTCAACTGTGAAGTCCTTAGTCTAAAAGTAGACTATGTCAACACAACTGCGTATGCATCTGCACATGTAAATTACTTGTAGAAACTAAAATATTGAATATAAATAGAATGTAAATATTTAATATAAATGCAGCTAGACAATCTTCTGTTGTGCAGGAAGAGATCCATGTTTGAAAACAGCTGCAATCAATGCGTGCAACTTGGTACCTCCCGAAAATATGCTTCTGACCAGTATTCCAGGATACAATTTCAAGACAGCTAAATCAGCTAAGGAGACTAAACCATGTTTTTCGTGTAGTTTTGGAAAAGCTCTGTTTCTACCCTAATCGTATGGTATGGAAGGTGCCCAAAGAGCCACTTTACCTCCAAGGAACTAACAAGCCTTCCTGGCTACAATGTAGATACATATAGCCCTTGGCAAAGGAAACCTATATTGTTTCCCACCTCTGGAGCTGAGCAACTCTGAAGCACTCCTGTCATACTTCTCCCCTAAATGTCTAAAATCCTTCAGGGAACAGCATATTTATTACTGTTATATGTGTAGCTATATTCAGTAATATTTAGTTATTTTCTCAAAAAACATTTTGTTTCCATATAAGATTAACGCAAGGACATCTGCTACTTGGAAGTATTTGGGTTTCTCAATAGAATATTCCATATTTTCATATGCTGAGGCGTACTTACTTCCTAAATTTGTTTGCAGTTATTTCTTTCAAAATTTCATCTCCTTGTCACTTACAAACCACCCAGCAGCGGTCTTAAGTAAAGAAGCTGGTATAGCTCCCCACACCTCAGAAACACAATTAGATCTTGGGAAAGTAGAATTACTCCATCCTTTCCAGTTAACAGCTTAATTAAATAACTAGGTTGAGTTGTGCTTTTAGCTACAACACTATATGTTCAGGAACAGAAGAACAGCCCTCCAGGGCCACCAAGTTCATTGCTATACTGTTATCATACAGTACCTAACAAACTCAGTTTCAAAATACTTTAGGATTTTTGACGCAATCACTCCCTAATTAGAAAACTGTTCCAGACCTTTGGTTTAATGACGAGGGAGTTTTTCCTAATTTGCAGCCAGTACTTATTCATGTCCAGTTAAAGCTGATTTGGAAGCAACTCAAGCTACTTCAGATATCTATAACCTTAAATGAAAGCAAAATTCAGATAGAAAACTGAGATTGTAACCACACAAATTTCAGTCTAGAAAACAAGCAAGAAAAAATGACTTTAATTTTGACTTCTCTTCCAAGTGAATTGCACTTACAAAGAGATCTTTAGTTCTGCAAGGAAATAGATTTTAAAAACCTCAGAGTTACCTGATTACCTGTCAATCTACTGAAAAGCACAGACCAGCAGAAAAGATTCCTGCAGGATTTGAAGGAAATGCAAGTTATAATACAGTATTCCAAGAAAGTTACACCACAGAGACAAGATACAAAATCACTGGCTTTTTTTCCCCAGCCAGCAAGCCAAACCATTTTAATCAGCATAACAAACACTCAAAACAAAAGCTACTCCTTTCAAAAAAGATTTACTTCATTCAATCTTCACTTATCTGTCATTTTAAAGCAAACCAGACCAGTACTCAAACCCAAATCTGCTTTGATCGAAACTTCCAGTTAAAGACAAAAGCAAATTCTATAAGGTCTAAGAGGGATTTTGAAATGCAAGAATTATAAGATAGTCTAAAGATGAAATTAAGATGGCCACAGAGCTGATGCTGTACTTTTGTGGGGTTGTCTGCTTAGTGCAAAAGGATCTGGCCAAACATTTGCACAGGGCACTGTGGAAACACACTTTTCCAGCAAGTTCAATCTTTGTAATCCACAATCACAGTGATCAGAGTCAAAATGTTTTGACAAGCCTTAAAGAAAGAGTTGCTCACATAATTATACTGTTCCACAAGCACTACCACATAAGGGTTAAAAAATTCAGATGAAAGATGGCTTAGTTACTTTTCTACTACTCTGCAAATATTATTTTCCTATGAACTCAATTCCTTTTTGTCAGCTCTTAAAAATGTGTTCTAAATGTTCAAATCTACATTCGCATACAGAAACAGTTTAAAAGCAAACGCGGAATTATGCAGGCAGGAATTAACAGACGTTTTCTTTGTTCTGATAGAGAGGGAATTGCTAAAGGTCGGCCTGTTTTCAGTGTACACTACAAAAGCTGTCAGTCATGAGAGAGTTGCAATACAAAATCAAGTCCATGGCTACAAGAATACAGTCTAAACTCCACTGTCACTGTGCTACATTAAAAGACACACCAAGGAGAAACCTCCATTCCCCCAGCCAAGCAACACATTTGTGTTGCTTTTATCAGCAGTGAGAGCGCTGAGATGTCAGAGAAACTTTTCTAAAAATAAAGTCAAAGCACGGGGGGAAGGGAGGAGATCAGAGAATCTTGACCTCTCGTGTCATCAGCCTAATCCTCACTATCATACAATGAACGGTATGGAGATGAAACAAGTTACAGTATAACCGGCAAGATGCGGGCAAAGCCAATTTAAAAAACACAAAAAAAACAACTACAAAAGACACCACACACACACACAAAAAAAAAACCAAACAAAGAAGCAAAAAAACCCAAACAAACAAACAAAAACCCCCCCACACTACCAAAAAAAACCGCAAAGACTTTACAAAGTCTTACACAATGACAGGAGGTTTTTTCCAAGGCACAGACCTCCAGAATTCTTTAGTCAGAACCACGTCAGCAGGTACAACTATTTCAAATCGTATATTCTCTTTCTACTCTCCTCTTATAGCGGACAGAAGTAAGAACTTCTAGACAAGCTAAACGCTGCTTGTGAGGGATTACAGAGTGATGGAAATATTACTCTAACAGCATCTGTCGTCAGTTTAGAGTCTTTTCTTTCACCATGCTGCTCAGTTCATAACACCACCTTTATGAAAACTGCTTGACAACACACAAAAAAACACCAAACAGCAGCATAGAATAGAAAATATTTATCATTTTGGGAAACATGTTTTTTTATCAACACTAGCTTATTACCTTAGTTATTGTATGCCTCAGGGTTAAATATGTAATGTAAAGCTTGAGGAGGTCCTACAGCACTGACTGAAACCAGAACAGATTAGACAAACAGAAGAAATAGTTCACCTTATTGACTGTACTGTACTGAAAACAGGCAGAAAAGCAACAAAACGCCCCCAAAATAAAATCTTACTACATATATTGGCAGGCAGCAAGATTTAAAACATCATCAAAACGTAAAAGAAGGTACCACAGTTGAGGCAATTTTTTTTTAGGTGAAAGGCAAAAAAGAGTCAAAAGAAGCAGCATTTTTTTCTTCCTCCGACCCCCTCCTTTTTTAGGGAAAAACACTTTTAATAGAGGACCAACTACATTTATTTAAGAACAAACCCCAAGAAACACAATGAGGAAGCAGAGGTACATTCCAATTTTCACTTGGTAGGACAAGATTTGTACAGATTTAAGCAAAAGCCTGTTGGACTTCTCTGGGTTTCTCAAAGGCATAATTTTCAGTTACTACATTTCCTGAAAAGGTGAGGTGAAAGACCCTGGTCCAGAACATGAGAGCTTCAGGCAGTGGTATAGTTGAGCGAGTCTCATGTCTAGGGAGCTCTAAAGGCATCTTAACTGCAAACTTTCCTTCCTATGAAGTTGCATTAGATCAAGACCCTGTGCCTAAGGGGAATGTCAGATAAATAGGGCTGGCATCTTTACAGACCACCAACATGAAGATTTAGGTCTACCATGGGTTGAATACTGTGGCATCAACCTCAGTAGCCTGGACAGCATACAAGATATTATCAGGGAGTAACAACTGTGGATCAGCTCTGCCCAAATCCATCTGGAAAACATTAATGGAAACCATTGAGTTATTACAAGATGTACATTTATGGAAGAGGAAGCAGATTATGTCCCACTTATTGGGTCCTTTTCTGATCTAATGCCAGTGTTAGGGTGATTTTACTCCAAATATTTCAGTGAAGCAAAATTCACAGCATGGAAACAACACAGTGAGAGGAATTCAGGGAAATCAAATATTTATCAAACCAGAAGTTAGCTAAGGCCACAGGCAAAATTTCAATCACCTCATTCCTGAGGAAAAACAGGTTTTAGGGCAAGACCTAAAGTGAAGAGTGCCACCTACTGAAGTGCCAATACACCCTACCAAAACCTATGTTTTTTTTTCTGTAAACCTCCCAGCTGCATAATGAGTAAGCTAAATTTGCAAGATCATGAAATCACAGATTAACGAGATCTGGCTCCAGGCCATGTAAAAGGAGACACTGTACAAAGGCCAGAGCTGAAGAAAGCATTTGGCATTGGAAACAAATGGAAACCTAAGAGGTCTTTGTTTGCTTGCCTTGTTTATCAGAGATCATCCTAGACACAGAAGGATTGGGATTTATCAGTTTAGATTTATCATAGAAATCAAGCTGTGCTTGATCACAAAAACTTGAATTTTCACAGTAGAAATACACGACTCAAAAGAACTCCTGTGGTTCAATATCCCTTTTTAACAAATAAATGCAATTTCTCGGGGCTCTGGGGAAGTTTACCATAAGCTGATCTAACTACCTAGTCCAGCTAGTCTATTTTTCCTATTACCATTTCTAGTGAAGGAACATGTAGAAACTCAGACTTTCAACAGATTGATTCCTGGTTTCTTACTTAATTTCATTTGTTTACACCTCTTCGTTCTTGTGTCAATATCATCGTTGAAATTAAATATCTTTTTCTTCCCTGATGATAAACGCTGTTCAGTTCATTTATGAGCAGGAAGCACTTTTCACCTTCACTTTGCAAAGCCAAAGAAGCCAGCATCTTTAGACTCTTATAGGACAAGCTCTCTTGCCTACAGTGATTTGTATATCCCTGCTCCAGCATGAATTCACCTATTCCAGATAAGGTTTTAGCAACAGGCGTTAGTATTCCCTCCTGATATTTGTTATTATTTCTTGTTCTGGGGGGGGGGGGCAGGGTGCACAGGGAGGAGTGGTGTTGTTTGGTTTTTTAAAAGCAAATATGCCATGTTAAAGGCTCAGTTCTTCAATGACTGAATAAAACTCAAGTCTTTCCCCTTTCCCTTTGCCTGCTGGCCACCCATCTTAGCGGAAATTATGACTGTTACTCCCCAAACGCATGACTTTCCACTTTGAACTAGACTGTTTTATCTCCATTATTATTCTAGTCCTCAAGGTTATCCAATTCTTCCATACATGGTCTTCTGATTGCCTTTGGAATTAAGATAATTTATTTTTTTCCTCCTTGCATGCAGAATTCTGCATTTCTGTGTTAAGTTGATTCGTTAAAGTATCAAAAAAAATCATGTTGAGGACAGAATTGCAGAATCCTGTCTACACTACACATCCTCATAAAACTTCGTTGTCTCCTTGGGTGCTTATTTACATACACTTCCTGAACTAACCCAGTCTTCTACAGCTAAATTAATAATAGCTCGGGTCCTAACCAAATGCTTAGAAGTCCATATTAGACCAATTATACCTTCCGTCTTCAACAAGACAATTACATTACGGAGCAGTTTTCAGTATCGTCTCTCCCAGTACTTTATTTATCACTTTATTAGTGCTGGTAAATACTGCATTAGTTGATAAACACACATTCTGTTTTGTGCTATTACATGCATCCATACATTCAATAATTCTCTCTCTCAGAATTTAGTCTCATATTGGCATTTCACGTAAAATAAATTTGGCACAGTTCTACAGAAGCAAAAGTTGAGAAATACACGGTTTGGCAGGAATGCTGAAATCACAACATGTTTATTACCAGGGAAATTGTGTATCATCTCCTCCATCTGTCAAGTGGAAGAAGAAATTAGCTTTATATTAAAGAAATACTTCAATTATTGTTTTATAATCCTATTCAGATAACAACTTACAACTTATTTACAGAGAAAACATAGAAATGGATTATTAATAATGTAAACCAAAAAATGAATGGTAAAAGAGGAACTTTTAGTTCGGTACATAAATTACTCTGCATTTTATCCTTAATCTGATATCTGACACCAAAGCAATTCTGGCTGACATCCTGTTTACCCTCACACTGGGTTAAGTGAAAGACTTCATTACTTTTAGGTGAAGTGCCAAGTGTTTCAGTATGCCCCGTGCCGAGTTCGGAAGCTACCAAACATTGAAATTAGAAATGAGCATGCCAGCTGCCCCCGTACCTCATTCTGTGTACATATGATACTGCCAAGTCAAAGCAACCCACATCAGATAAACAATTAGCTCGAGGGGGAGACTTAAAAATCTTGGCACAGCCCTGAAGTATGGTTATAGAGATGTAAATAATATCAGTGCCTGCACGAATAGCAAAAGGGACATTCAAGGTCTTGCTATTAAACAGTCACCACTCCCTTTCTTACACATGCTCATGTTTGAGCTCTGCTATAGCATCTGTAAAATGTTCCTAAGGTTCTACCAAACAGAAGTCTCCCCTACTTTCCCAAGTGGGCTGTATATCCTTCTATTCCTTCCCATCTGAACGATCCTTTCAAAGACTGAGATGACACCAATTAATACGTCTTAAAAACTCATTTCTGAATTCTGATTCCATCTCCTTTCACAGGTAAATAAAACAAGAAAAATGAGCTTAAATGATAAATAAGCTCAAATTTATGTCCTTCCCATAAGAAAGAAAAAAAAAAAAAAAAGCAGCCTTTTGCAATGAGGGCATCACTATTATTACAAACCAAACAGAACCATTTTTTCAGGAATTCACTCAAGTTCTGTGTGCATAGGCTGTACAGTAGTCTCATGTTTCTGCTTTTCATGTTTAGGACATACGGGGATTTTCTAGCTAACGAAGGCCTTACAGAATTTAACATGAAATAATTTCTTATATTTAATATGTTCTTCTCAGGAGAAGGCCTGCAGGGTTGATGTTACTATCATTAATCTGAGGCTGACGTTGAGCACAGAGACCTGATCATCAAACAATGTTTTTACATTTCCTTAAACTCAGAGCTCACCTGGAATCACACAGCTTGCAGTACTGTTAAGGGAAGTAATCAAGGGCTGTTAAACCAACCAGAATCCTACCTACCCTTCTCATTTCACAGCTGCTATAGTTTTAAAATAGTTAATGTAGGAAACAGCACACATTTCCACATAGCTTTCCCTGCAATACTCTGCAGCCATATAGGGAATACACAAAAGCTTGGCTTCATGAATCTCGAGATTCTCACTATCTCCATCTTAAATTCGGAATTGCCCATGTTGTTCTGCCTAAGCAAACAGAATACTACTTACAACTATTTAAAATTACATCAATGAGCATTTTCCTCCAACAGATTCAACACATCGACACATTTACTGGGCTCGGTACTCTCAATACATATGCTGATGTCCACACACCATCACATCTACTGGTGAGTCTAAGCTGTACCTGTCAGAATTTCCATTTTAAGAATGAGATATACAGATCCCAATGCCTGAGCTCCACACTACCTGTCTCAGTAATGTTGCTAACCTGCTTCTATAACATCATTTTATCTGAGCTAGTTAACAGCTATGGACATGAGCTAATCTTGAGAAGACAGTTTCTACACCCATCTACATCTTGCACTTTTTATCTTCACCCACAGATGAAGAGAAATTTGACTATCTGTGATCATTACAAGGGAAGAAACAGACCCAGCTTAGCAATTTGGACACGGCCAGCAAGGCAACACGAAAGCAGCAATGTGCAGCATGTATATTCACAGCAAGAGTCACATATTTAAAGAAGGAGCAACTTCTCTCTCGCTGGACAGGACTTAGTGGTAGTACAGAATCTCATTTCTGATGGATGCGTTTACAAGCAAAACCATAAATTCTCTGCATTGACCAAAGCAGGAGCCAGTACTTGAAATTTATTATTATATTACTAATCAGAAGGATAAATAAACTCAATTTGTTAACTTTATCATTATTATTAAAGCAGTCCTAAACAAGCCACCTAAGTTGATTAAATAGCCTGATATATCCTTCTGCATCTCCCTAGATTCTACTCTCTCCCAAGAGCATGTGATTGGTATAGCTAGCTGGAACATATACCTAAGCATGATGGGACTAAGAGTAAAATACTACTGAAATGCTTTAATCACCCTTTGGACTTTGGTAAGCTCCACAGTTGTGTTGGCGACTTGAGCTTTCCTTTCGGATTTGTTACAGGAATGCCAAACTGATAGGTCATCTGTTTTGTTTTGTTTTTCCCCACAGCATTTAGATTTAGATTTTGCGAAATCACCAAAACCAACATTTTCCAATTTCCCATATGCAAAGCCCTTTGCAATAAAAGCCATATTTCCCTAAATGCTCCTTCTCTTCAACACCAAGCACAATTTCAAACTAGCATTAAAATAATCATTCATAGAGAACGCAAGACAATTCTGAAGACAAGCTCCCAATGAATGTTTTTTTCCTGCCTCCTTAAGACTCTTTACTTTCTGACAGGGGTTTTATTATACCCAGAAATTCTACATGTTAATTACTATCATGGTTATTAATAAACTTAAGGAAAAAAGTTTATAGGGCTCTAAAAATGCACTACAGATAAAAAAATCTGACCCATGTTGTAAAGAGGTTGTAACAAAAGGGATTGCTAAACAATAGCTATCAATATCAATTCAGTTCAAAATATATTAGCACTGTTACAACATTTAGGGCACACAGCTAAACTATTTTCCAGATAGCTCTGTGCAGTATAAATCCTCACTGCTGTGAGACTTAATTTTGCACTCCCTAGACATTGAGTTAATCATTACCATCACAATGGTGACCTGTTAGCCTAAGTAACCAGCATAAAAATCACATTCCGCTTATAACGATGATGGAAGTTAAATGACAGGCTACGTCATGATAAATCACAACAAAGGCAACTTAACAGGATTCTGTCCTTTATATATAAAGTGATCTGTGGCTGCTTGAGCACTCTTCAGGCACACAGACAGGACTGTTCTCAGTCCATGGGTTCCCCCCAGGCTGACAAGTCTGTGCAGCAGAACTTCTTCAGTGGCTGTTTGAAAACCAACCATCGCGAGTGCAAACACTAGCATGCAGTCTGGGAAACACAGAGGAAGTAGATAGACAAACAAGTTGGGGTTTTATACATTAACACAGATATTGCTCTTTAAAAAATAAAATAATTAAATTTTTTTAAAAAAAAAAGATCAGGCTACTGTGAAATAAACCTTCCCACATTTTTTCCTTCCTACAGTCTTTTCAGAACACTTTCTCTTCAAAGGGTGCAATTCAGCCTACAAAAAAGTAGCAGGGAACACACTGACAGAAAATAACCTCATCATCGTTTGAGAAAATAGGGTACTTCTGAAAAAATGGCAGCCAGTTATCATCTTTGCCTTCCAAAAAAGAGCTGGTAAAAGCCACGTAAGTGATTCTGGTATCTGAGAGTAGGCTGTGCTAGAAGGGAATGTCTGAGACCTCTCTTTATACACTGACTGTCAAAATAAACACCAAGAATGTCAGAGATCAAGCACTCAGTCATGCTTTAAACATCAGACAGTCACAGTTTTTCATTCTGTACATCATATCACCACAAAAAAAAAAGCACCAAATGTGTAAAAAGCATTATTCACTGTGATAAACAAGCTCAGTAACATCAGCTTTTCAGCTTCCACTCTTTCCTCACCTCTTTCCACACTGTTTTGTGTAGCAGCCGAAAGGGTGCCTGACAGACCTCACAGCAAATGAAAGACCTTCTTGCCTGTTGGACTTCTAAAGTATTTCAGTATCTAAGAATGCAAATAGATGTCCCTAAAATTACAAACAAGAATGAAGTGTCTAGGCATTATTTTTCAATCCCAAGAAATTTCTATGTGTACCTTTAAGTACTTAAATACCTTTGAGAATTTGGCCTCTGGAGCACTCAAGTCAATTGAAATCTTTGTGTCTACAGAAGAAAAAAAAAAAATGCATCAAACACATTATAAAGCACAGTGTTGTCTGGGAGATATTATAGGATGATGTCAGCTATGTGAACTGTGGTTTCTTTATTTGGCTCATTACATTTTGTCTTAACCATTAACTGATTTGCTCTTCAGTAGACCCTTCTTTGAACCTTAAGGCTCCTTGAGATTGAACAGACCTCCAGATCACTCTAGGTACTTGTATTAGCAGTTTAACTCACACTGAAGAGACATTCAGAAATGACCATAGAGAAGACATCTATTAAAAACAAAAGCAGTTCAGTAGAGACAGATTGCTACAAAGGCCATTCACGAAGCACACATTGGCTTTTTTGGCTATGGAATGCAGGGGGAAAGAAAGTTGACCACAGAATTTTAATTATGTTAAACAAGACTCAGCTAACTTTGCCAGTTCATCAAATTTGAGTTTAATAGCCCTCAGTCAGGTATACAAAGTGCTGAGCATGGCAAAGGGGCTGTATTGAATATTCTTACACTGAAACACATTGCTCAATTGAATGAAACCTTTTCCCAAGGAAGGAAGACAAGACAGGCCTGAAGTTCTCTCCAATTTATTTCTAAATCCATGTAATAAAACCAAAAATATTTACCAAGCAGTTCTTTCAAAAGCAGGGGTCACATTTCAGAAAATGAGGTCTAAATCAACATTTAATTTGACCAGATGGAACCAATTTTCCCTTTTGTAGAGCAAGCACACAGCACTTTTTAACCCTGAGTTGTTTCAACACTTTATTGCCCTGATTGCATCGGGTTTCAGTATGCCCATCTATAACAAGGCATCATCATAGGCAAGACAGTAAAGTCCAGCAAGCTATACATAATGAAATAATGGGATGTTCAAGGTAAAATTACACACCTACAATACCATTCCTTGTGGGCTGAGCTTCCTCAGCTAATACAAGAAGCTGCTACACATTTCCAAATAATTTTTTCAGCTGTAGGTCAGCTGAAATGCCAACTGTTTATACAATCTGTCACTACTAGAAAAGATGTGCACGTACCCATCAATACACAATGTTAATACACTCTCTCACACAGGTGCCCTAGCATACACAGGTTAAATTAAGTGATCCATTCCGAAGTCTAGGCACCATTCTGAAGACAAAAAACTTAAATTTTAAATTCACCATTAAGGACAGACTTGTACTTCAGAGAACTGCACATACATCAGCTGTAACAGGAGATCTGACTACCAACTAAAATTATGACAGAGAAGTAGAGGTATGTCATACAGGTATGTCATATAGCTGTCCTTCAAGACTCATTTAGTTAACACTAGCCTGTTATGAAAAGAATCATGAGCACAAATTCAAATAATACATCAACTTTGCAGCTGGTGTTGAGAGTGAAGCAGGTTCCCAGAACTCCCCCATGCCTAAGAGCACCTGTTCACCTCTTCAAGTAAATTAACTCTGCTTTCAAGATCTCCCTCATTTACCTTCTGAACACGGGACACTAGGATCGTTATTTTATTACTAAACCAAAGTTGAACACTTCAGTAAATTTGATCCAAAAATGTACTGAAAAAAAATATTCCAGAGATACAGATGATTTCAAGAGTTCCATTAGTTAGAATTATTTCTCCTTTCAATTAAACAAAAAAAAACCCCACACACCAAAAACACACACCAAAGAAACCCAAAACTATTACAAGAGCAAACAGCAATGAATGTCATACTGGGATTAATAATTCCATTGTTTCCTTTGTGCACAGTTAACAGAAATTAATTCTTTCACTTCACACTCATATTTATGTGAATGGCACTCATCCTTTGACCTCCTGCCTAACCCCACACTGGAAATGCATTTATGCAGCACAATTCACACTTTGTTAGGTCTTATTCCAGAAAGGAAATCCTTATTCACGCTGCAATCAGGGCATCAGCGAGAGTTCTGTCCCAGGCCTATGTTTCTATGGCTGTTACGATGGTTTATTGTCTATTCTACGAACTTTCTCAAGAAATCTGACTGAACTGGCTAACAAACAACCCAGTAATTTCAATAAATTCAGATACCGAAACCTGGAAGAAAGAGTTATGATTATCCATCTTGTTGGACCTCTTGAATTTCACCATCTGATGCTTTCAGCAGCCGCATAATTTCTACTGGAGATAGAGCGTATCTTTTAGAAAGTCATTTGAACTTGATTAAAGTGCTTCAAGTGCTGGAAAATCCACTGAATTGGAAGATAGGTTCCAGTGGTTTTTTATACACACTTAAAACTTTCATTCAACAGTAGAAAACCCAATGATTTAGAAACATTTAAAAGTGAAGAGGAGCAAAAAGTCTCAGTATATTGTGTCATTTCTAATGAAGAAAAGAATCAACGATAGAACAGCTCAAACTGGGTTTTCCTTCCTAAAACAATAACACTTAACCAAGATTTTTAAATTCTTTAAGCTTTAGAAGAAGGTGGGAAGAAAGTTAAATAATTTTGCTCAAAGATTTTCTGATGGTAGCAACCGGCAGAAACATTCATGCTCCATGTTGTTTTCCAATTTAACACCTATTAGATATCTAAATTAAAAACTAGTAACTTGAGAGCCATGCAACTCCTCAGCAGTACATTGCTTTACAAGAATAACAGAAACATTTGTTGATTTATTGCTTTCTGACTTTTGATGATTGGTAGTTCTTATTTCATTAAAAAAAAAAACAAACAACAACAACAAAAACAAAAAACCAACAAAAACAAAACAAACAAACAAAAAAACACCCACCAAACTTATCTCACTTTCAATTGTGTTTCAAGACCTCAAAAATCAATGTTTTTCAAAAGATTTTGGGGAAACCTAAGAACAGACTTGCCTTTCATTTTTGAGAAAATACTACTACTGTTTGTTTAAATTAACTAGTGAGTAATAGCTGGTAGTGGCATTTGCAAAAGCCTAGAAGTACAGGAGTGGTTGGCAGGGGTGGCAAGGAGGATGGGGTTGGTGGCATTTTTAGGTTCCTCCCCCAAAATATAGAAAAATACACACTATAGCAATAAAAGTGCAGTACCACTGAAGAAAAACATTAGATAAAATAATTTGTTGCCTCTTAAGGTATCTAATAGATATTTCCATAAAAGATCACCTAATTTTTATTCTCTAGTTCTATGGTTCCGTACATGGCAAATGGCATCATTTAAAAAGAAAAAAACATGCTTTCATACAGCTCTGTAAGACACTGCTTCTGAGAGCAGAATTTGAATATTTAATTTACTCATAGAGAGAACAAACACTGAATTTTACAGTATGCACCTCTAAGCCTCTAGTCTAGAGAGATAACCCTTGTATTGGTTAAAGTAGAATTACTCAGTACTGAAGTTTTAACCTTGTAATTGTTGCAGCTCACAAAGTACCAAAAAAATTTGTATTAAAAACATAGAAGCCCACTACACTGAGTTAGTTTATGGAAATCAATTCATATGCTCAGAGTTGGAACGATTATAAACGTTTAGAAAAACTTTCTACTTAGCACAGGTTCACACAATTTCCAAGATTAAGAACAAATGTGAAGCTTGCAAATCCAACACTTCTCTAATTCAACACAGATCCATGAGTGTGGCTCCTGTCAAGATACTTATCTGCAGATACACAAAATTATTCAGACATGCAACTCTTATGTGGATGATTTAAAGCCTGAAACAGGTACCTAGATAGTTTCTATTAATGGAAGAGAAACAGGACTCCTGTCCTATTCTTCAGTTTCAACCACTTTTCTAAATTAAAAATTAGAGGCATAAATAGAAATAATGTGGGGTTTTTTTTTTCAACAGCTCATATCACTAATGCATTGTTTCTGACCAAATCAGCCCCTAGCAGATAAAGATGCCTAAGTAGCTTTAAAAAGTATCATTTTTAATCTCTGTATTAATAGTATAAGTCTATTGTAATTTCTGTCACTATATGTGAGAGTAGAAACTGAAAGTTTGATCCTTTGCTCTTTATGAACTCCATGTGAAAGCTGTGTTAACATTTCTTATCCATTTCTGTAATGTTCTTTGAAGACTAAGTAAAAAATCACCACATAAAGTGTAAATTAATCAACTTATTCATAGAATGCAGCTTTTCTAATTTGACTGCGGAGATTTTTCAGTGGTATAGTTGCCTTTTCTAAAATTTTTGTGCAAGTTTACATGTTCCACACAGTTCTGAAGTTATAATATAGGAGTATTTCCACGTAGTTAATGGGAATTGGACTGAAGGACTGACTTTTTCTGCAACTATGGCCATTATTTCCATGTATCAGTAGAATGAACTTGACCCAACCTTTACCTGGCATCCTTTACCAGTACATTATTATGCTGCAATGTCATTGCACTTGACACAATATTGCATTTACATTAGGGAATGTTGTTTCACCACAGAAACTTATTTTCACAAATCCTGTGTCAAAACTACAGTCACTTTGTAATTTGCTTTAAAAGGATTACTTGGAATTAATACTACAAAAATTAGACATGGCATTAACATATCAACTGAAGATGTATGTATAATATTCAATTATTTTTAATATATGATAAAATTAATCAGATTTTTTTCATGTCTTTCAATATTATCAGCATTCCTAATAACCCACTAACTGATAGCTATTTTTCTCATCACCATCCTTACCCCAAGCCTTTGTAATGTGTCTGCCCTGCTTCTTATGAAAAATTAAGTTTTATACTATTTCTATATCAGCTTCTCATTATCTAAGTTTTGTTGCTCAAACACGAAAATAACCTCCGCAGTACAAGTGCTCACAGTACAATTTTCACCTCTAAAAAAGTCTGTAATCAGAGTTTTAAGCACCTCAAGCTAGAAGCCTACAGCTGATCACATTTCCAGTATCTTGAGCTAGTTTTAGTTACATGTAAACCCAATTTTAAAAACCAAGTTATTAAAAAAAAAATTCTCTAATTAAAAAGGGTCAGATTTCTTTAAGTTATTGGAATTTAAATGGTGATTATAACTGGAAGAAAAATAAGATTTTAGTAAGTCTGACGCTTGTATTAGAACATCTATAGATGGCATATTATGTATTCTGAACCAAGGCTGCAGGGCATCCAGTTAAACAGCTCAACAAGAAATCCTAGGTTGACAAACAAAGTCAGAGCTGGGGGAATCACATCCTTCATGAAAACACCATACAGGAGAACCTCTTAATTGCTCACATTTAAAATCGTTTTAGATGTAAAAGTTAACAGCCACAAAATATAAAGTATTGAAACATACTACATTTGATAGTTACCATCTTGGGTAATAACTACTGAAAGGTGAGTCTTAAAACTTCTGCCTGCTACAGAAGAACAAAACATTTTAGTTCAGCCACTTATTCTACTACTGGTTAGACTTAAAATAACCTTGATATCTTGGTTGCAGCATGCATTCCTTTTAAAAAACCATCAAGAGAAAAAGTATTAACCAGACAGAGCCAAAGAAGCAGCTGGCACCACCACTATGTGAAAAGAATGTTCCCCAAAAGTTCAAGCATCTACATTACCATCCATCATGGTTCTCCCTTCTAGTATTTCAAAGTCATAAAAAAGTGCTAATTACAGTCTTAAGTGAGAAAGAGGAAGTACTAGAGTGATGGAATGAGAGAGGATGTGGGGCCATCCAAACGCAGACAGACATGCCTTCAGCTTCCCAGCCATTGCCAATGTCACAGATTTGCCAGCAGTTGACAGAGGTCCAGAGAGCAAGAATGAACATGAAGGCTCACAGCTCTTCACAGCCTTCACTAGAACCTCCAGATGCAGAGAAAAGTTTTTGGTCCTGTGGCCTCCCGAGACACAATTCCCTACCTTTAGCTCTCCTGGGTGTTCTCCACAGAATATGTGTTTTTATTTGAAAGCTCAGTACAAGATAAAAGGTGAGAAAACAGGATACACAACAGGGAGACATTCACATGTTTGGGTTTAGGCTTCTAGCTTCAGGTAACTAATTAAGATGATGTGCTGAAGCAGTGATCGCTTGTTTCAGTCTCTCCAAATTGCAGCTTTTTCCTCCTTCAATACACCCTTAATTCTTTTTCACCTCTTTCCAAATCAGTGATAGACTTTGGTAACTGGTTTCTCAGGGCTTAACATACTGCTTACCCCACAGGAGAGTGGGAAGGTATCTAACATGCACTATGCCCAGAACTGCAGGAACTCTGAAGAGAACACATGCACGCATCAGGTATGTACAGTAGACTGTTCAGCATCAATGTAGAAAGCAAGTTGGAGGGGGAGGAGGGTTTATGCTCATTAAAAATTTGGAGAAGTTAGTGGCTTTTCATAAAACAGGAAAAGAGGAGTTACTAATGTAAACCCTTTCAGTACACATTATCCATCAGCTTGGGTAATAAATGCCTTTCAAGTAGTATTGTACGTTCTTTACAACTCCGAACACTTCTTTAACTCTGCAGAAGTTATATGACAACTAATGACCCAAGACTAACTTCACTCTCACAATACAGCTACAGCAGCTGTGAATAACCTATTTTGTAACTAGCTAGACTGCTAATAAAAGAAACCACAGCCATCCGTAGCAAAATCTGCCCAAGATACACAGAAATCACCTAGCACCATTCCCTGCTTCACTATTATCTCCCAAATACCCAGGGTACTTTATGTAACTGCAATCCCTATTTCAAAGTACATTGTAGATCCATCCTTCGCTATACCAGTGTGAGAGAGCAGAATTAAGCCTATGTACTACATAAGCACAAACTAAAACATTGGGCTCGTTCAGGAGATACAGGATCTAATACACAATATATACCAGAGCCTAGACAATATATACCAGAACCTGAATCAGCCTTGTGTTTAGTAACCTCTTAGAAAACATGGCATATTCCTTCTATGAAACCAGCCTGGTCTCCTGGACATTCTGTCAAAGCAGAACATTGCCTCACCTCTTCTTTCTGTGCCTTGTCAACCTTCCTGGCCCACCTGAATCCTAGGATTTTGTAGCAGGGCTTCTTTCCAGATCTTGCCACTGCAAAAATACGTGTGTGTGTGTATGGTAAAAGAGTGTATGACTTCGCATAGCTGTAGCACAGGCACCTAGCTCAGGCTGAACTTACAGAAGTACTCCGCACCTTTTTAAGAGGTGACTGTGAGCAGTAGTGGCACCAAAGACAGGTTATGCCTCTGGGACATCATCGTGTCTCTGGAGCTTCCTCTGTGCACTGCGCCCTCAACCAAGGCACACAGCAAAGAGCATATTCTAGTCCACAGCCAGAGTTTGAAGTCTAAGTAAAAAGTCAAGTTATTCCATTTGACACAAGCTGGTAAAACTACCAACCTGGTATTTTTCAGTCATCTAAAAACTATTACTCTCCGTTTAAGTTCTTGAACTGTCTACATTTCGAAAGAAAGGGCGTCACTGTAGAATAATAAGTTAAAAATTGCCTGTAACTGCTTTCAATATGCACTCAAAATGAGATTAGTCTTTTCAAAGAATCCAAACTTCTGGCATGGCATCCGCTTTTCATCTTGTCAGAGTGCTACTTGATGCCTATACATAGCCAGCTACATTTTTTGTTGTTGACAAAAAACGGTTTAGTGCAATACATGAGTAAATTACATAAGAAACACCTAAAATTGACTTTATTTCAAAAAGAGATCTGTAGTCCCCTAACTGCTGAAAAAAATGAGGCTGGCATGGCACTTTCAACTGAGATTTAAAACTCCCAGTTCAGCTGTAACTTCCCCAATGTTTACAAAAGCCTCTGCCAGCAGTCATCCCTGCCCATTGGACCCGTACATTTCTGAAATTCAGAAAGTTAGAGAATACTAATAAGTTTTACACATCCTGTGAAACTCTTCACCAAATGAACCAGTTTAGGCCAAAACTTGAATATGGAATACAGGTTGTTAGTTCTAAACTATCATCATTTCCTTGACAATGGAAAGATTATTCAAAATAAGTTATTGCTCATGAGAATTAGTTTATTGCCAAGTAGAAATTCCCCTTGATGATACCTGCAAATAAATTTTTTTTGTGAGAACTAGAAGCAATGCACTGGAAGAACTGGTGCCCTTATGCACAATACTGAGGCTGTGGAAACACATTCAACAGGTGTAAATAAGTGGTTTGACTTCAGTCACATTACTCCAATTTGTGCTAAGTGATCATTTGACTCAGGACATTTAATATCCTTCCTGTTTAATATCCTCAGCCTCAGGAAAGAACTTTAAAAACTTAGTTAGTTTCTGTCATTCCAATCCAACTATCAGCAGTGAAGTGAATGAATGCTAAGACTGTTACATGCCATTAAAGTTACACATTTTCACTAGACAGAAAAGTAACTTGATGTTGTTTCAGATCCACGTAAATTGAGATCCAGACAAATGAAACTGTGTAAAGAGCTACCACATGACCTACCCTTGTCATTCTGGAAAACACAACTACCTTAAATTTGAATCAGTATGATCAAAATCAGTCATGAAAAGAGAACAACTTACATTGCATTCTGTTTTACTTACAACTCTTGTCACAGTCCTGGGAGTACGGTAACAATACCTCTGTTTCTGGAATTGGTAACCAGTTAGTTGCACATACAAATATTTTAAATGTGATAATAATAACTCTGGTTTGCTGGAGTTGGCCATTCAGATGAACATCACTATGCATAAAAACTAGAGGGACAGACTCATAAATAATTTCTAAATTAAGGATGAACAGTAGATCAAATCACTTTTGGCAATAGATTATGAAAACAAGCTATTGACCTTTTTTTCTTGGATTCTTTATTTCAAGGTTTCAGGTAATCCCTTGATTATTACAGTCCATTATATTAGAAAACAAAATGTATCTTCTTAACCATGTAACGGTGAAATAAATCTTTCCTTACATGAAAGAGCTAGGCTGTACATTGAGTAGCTATGGTTTCCTCAGACCTCACAAACAGTGCATCTGGGTTATTACTTCAGAGTATCTAGAGAACTACAAGTGCTAACACTGATCATTCACAGTTCACACTACAGCCACTGCAGCACAGCCTCCAGGCAAACTATGCAGATAGTAAGGCTGCCATTTGTCAGGTAGGAATTCAAGCTCAATTTAAACTCTGCACAGCTACAGATTTGAAAACACTGGGGTTTTTATAAGCTCCAATGTTTGTCGGGTTTTTGTTTGTTCTTGTTGCTGCTTTGTTTTTCCACAGCAAATATCAGAGCTGATTTAAGACACGAGCACAGCAAGACAGCTGCCTGTAGGAACACCCTGAAGAGTCAGCGCTCTGCCTCCTCTGCCCATGCTTGGAGGGACAAAGGTTGGCTGATATACCGTACTTACTAACAGACTACTGGGAAGAAGGCGATGTGCAAAGGGGCAAAAACTGCTGCAGGAGTAACTGTGTTCCCTACTCTCTTCTCAGCAACCTCAAGAACAGAAAACACCCTCTCTGGCCATGGCCCTTAATGGCTCCCTGCCTCAGACATTCCCCTTTCTACCTGATGCCCCCCTGTTCCTCTGAAAGGACAACTCAGCTATGTCTCTAGCCCCTTTCCATCCCTTCCCTTTTCCTCCCCAAGCAGCCCAAGAGGCAGGTGCTGCGTGTGGTTCTTTCTGTGAGGCAGAGCAGGGAACCTGTGGTTCTGCGGCTGGAAAGGTACAAGGGACATCCGCATCCCAGTGCACGCGAGCGGAGAGGTGGACACACCACACGAGGCCCCCATGCTCGTATCCATCACTCCATAATGCCTAGTGGATAACTCTAGAAAGTTTCAGCCCATATTCTTTTCCACTCAAAAGTCTCTCTGCCTTTTCCAGCCCATCTCACCTACCAGGGATTCACCCAACTCTCCAGCCAGCAACTGCATCTCATCCACAGCCTAACTGCACTACCATGAGACAATCTTCACCCTTAGTACTGAGAAGCCTTGAATTAGTTCTTGCATATGTGAGCTTATCCATCTATATACATCAGTAAGAGTACAGAAAATATTTGGCTTATTCATTTAAGTGAAGAAATACAGATATATTTTATAAAGCATTCTGGAACATATAATGGTTCGGTCTTCAGATATTTACTACTATCGTTATCATCACTATTATTGCCGTTCCAATTCAATTTTAGTTAAAAATCAGGAAAAATACTTCCCTCCCTTGTCTGAAAGCAGACTGAAGCCAGTCATCTTTCCTGACCTTTCTCCTGTGCTCCATTAATCACAAAATAAGGCAAGTGCCCTTTCCATCAAACCCAGGAGAGGATCACCTCATTGTAACAGCTGTCCTCCACCAGGATATAACTGCTTCTGACACAGGAAAGAACAAGCAAGAGCAGCAGGAAAGGAACTTGCCAGACAACCTTTGTGCAATGCTGCTGCTTAGTTGTGTTTTTGGCCAATGCTAACACTTGTAAATTAGTGCAAATTAGAATAGGTCCACTAAAAAAATTATAAAACTTTCCCAGCAGACAATACAGAGTTTATCTGACTGGACAGATGAGCACAAGTATTTAGCTGCATGAATCAAAAGTATTTTGACAGTTTCTCATTAAACCTGTGGTTATATCAATATCTGCTAATAGAAACTACATCTGGCTCGTGATCAGTCAGCAGCCATAGGGCTCAATTCTAGGACCAGTTCTGTTCAGTAATCTGGGCACAGGAGTTCAATGCACCATCAGCAAGTTTGCTGACAATACCAAATTGGGAAGTGCTGTTGACTTTCTCAGGGGATGACAGACCGTGTAGAAGGATCTAGATAGATTGCATTACTGAATAATCATTAATGGCATAACATTTAACAAGACCAAATGCCAGATTCTGCACCTAGGATGGAGTAAGGCCAGGCACAAGTATAAATTGGAGGAGGAGTGGCTGGAGAGCAGCCCTGCAGAAAGGGATGTGGGATGCTGGTTGACAGCAGCTCAATATAAGTCAGCAGTGTGCCCTGGCAGCCAAGACGGTGGGGTGCATTAAACATCAAACAACCAGCCAAAGACGTGATTATCCTGCTGTATTCAGTGTTGGTGCAGCCTCACCTTGAGCACTGTGTGCAGTTCAGGCTCCCACAATTTAACAAAAGTGTTAAGGCACTCAAGTGTGTCCAGAGGAAGCCAACAAAGCTGGTGAATGGGCTGGAAAACATGTCCTGTGAGGAGCAGCTGAGGACTTCGGGTTTGTCTATTTTAGAGAAAAGGAGGCTGAGGGTGACCTCATTGCTCTCTGCAGCTTCCTGAGGAGGGGAATTGGAAAGGGAGGTGCTGAGCTCTTCTCTCTGGGATCCTGTGACAGGACATGTGGGAATGGCTCAAAGCTGCATTGGAGCAGTTCAGACTGGACATTAGGAAGCATTCATTTACCAAGAGAGTGGCCAAACACTGCAACAGGCTTCCCAGAGAGGTGGTCAATGTCCCAAGTGTTTAAGAGGCATTTGGACAATGCTCTTAGTAACATGCTTTAAGTTTTGGTCGGCCCTGAAGTGGTTAGACAGTTGAACTAGATGATCATCATAGGTCCCTTACAACTGTTGTATTCAATATCAAAATATTTTATGGACACATTGCTCTATCTAAGCTTGTTATTTATTATGTGTGAACTGAACTCCATTTTCCCATTTCATATAAGGAATGAAGACAAGTGCACAAGCACATACGTAATGTATCAGAACATGTTTCTGCAATAGTTTCAGTTCATTCCAAACGGCAAAGTATAGCAGTAATCTTGAATTATTAGTAGTATCAGATGCTTTCATCACAATTAAACATTAAAAAGAGTACAAGACGATTTAAACAAAATAATTTAATTGTATCTCCACAAAATATGAGATTACCCCAAAGTTTTATGGAATACGTATTTTGTGGTAGTCTTCTATGCTACAACTGCACTTTTTTCTTAAACATTTACATTTTCCTTTGAATGGTAATTCAGTTCTCCGACCAGATAAGAGATATCAGATAAAAATACATTCAGTATAACAGATGAGAAAAGCTGCAGTAACATCATGCTGCCATATCAAACAGGACTACAAAAGGACCTTTTAGCCATCATTCTCCATACACACCTCAGTTTCTGTACACCTCAGCTACAGCAGAGGAACTGATTTATTAAATTTAATCAGGCTACCTGCCAGAGCATGATCATACAAGCATTGCGGGGCTGGGTCAAGTGGAATTCACTGCAACACAATTTATTCCACAAGTGCTACACAGTCAAATGCAATAAAATAAAGGCAGGGGAGAAAACAGATCACCCTGAGTTACATCCAGTGGCAGACAGAAAATAAAACATGAGAAAGATTTTCTAAATTATTTGTGAGGAAAAAGTAATTACTGCATCTTATTTTTTTTCCCCCATCCACCTCTTTTGGAGCAGTTCAGACAAACTCCATTGAACTTGTCAGCATTGCATTCCTTTATGTATGGATAGACTGCTCCTGAAAAAGGTCAGCATAAAAAGCACAGGCAAGCTTTCAACATCAAGAATGCATGCCTTCACTTTTGACTCCTCCTCTCAAAAAGAACTCTTGGAAAAAGTCCTGTCCCTATAAAAGATTACACTGCTGGTAAAAGAACCTGGAGCTTTATCTTTCCACACTCAGCTACTGTGACTTCTGTCTTGCATCTGTTTAGGCAGGTTCTGGAAGTCAGACTTTTGTTCCTACATGTGTATAAATATATACGCTGTAGATGTCAATAACAGCGTAGTTCTTTAAAAACTTTCCATCCCAAATGTTAGGCATCTAAGCATACATCAAAAGATACATACTCCCTTTGAAGTCAATAGGAACACTGAAATCAACTGCTTGCGTAAGTGTCCAAAGACAGAGCGGCATGCCTCACGGTGGGTACTCAAGGTGAAAAGTTTATCTGCCTCCCTAGTGTTGTAATGGAACCTGCACACACCACTGCTGGCAGAAGTGCTCTGTGACAAGATGTGAACATTTTCCACCTGTAAATACAGCCAGGCACTGCTACAAGAGTAAAGCTGTTCCGCTCCTACTGAAAGGCAGCGGGAATTCCGTCTCCTGTTTAGCGACAGTTCTGGGATTTTCTGGTGCTCTACCTCTCTCTTTCTGTACGATTCTCTCAAGAATTGCAACATCTGTACCTGCCCCCATTCTTAAGGGAGGTGATGGCTTTCTGCAGTTCCAGAGAAAAACAGTTCATTAAGATTAATTCTCTGCTTCTAGTTGTGCCACAGACTTCCGTGGAGTTAGCTTGGATTCTCATCGATCTAGCAGAGGAAAATATGCACTGGACTATATATAAAAGGCTTTGAAAGTCCATAAATTAATTTCAGGTGAAGGGAGAACAGAAATATGCATGATCTTCACAGTGCTAGAAGGAACAAGGCATTACACCACAAATCTGTCTGGTTATGTGATGTAATGAGGAGGTCAGTCTCTACCTTTGTTTTTTTTCCCCTACCACAGAAAGACTCATATTTTCTACATGGCTCCAGGGACACGCACATACGTGCTGCGTGCATTCATAAAAACCATACATCTGCACATCAGTTCTTGTAACCTTGTACCTACCCACTGAACTGACATATGCAAACACCCAGGTGCACCTGCAAATTTTGTGGCAGCATTAATCAAAAGATAAGTTTAGACTATGTATTAGGGGAACATGAGCTAAATAGCCAATGATTTAAGAGGCAAGAGTCGAGCCAATATAAATCAGAACAGCACCATTAAAGTTGGATCTATCTCAGTTCCTCTTAGCTGAGAATTTGACCCTAGCATACAATCTGTAAAAAAGGGGAATAATCTTTAAGTCACACGTATGTGCATATGCACACACAGACACAACTCCATGGAATACAAGAGCAAACTCAACTCGCTGTGTTGTTAGCCTGTACTTTAAAAACAAAGCAAATTCCCCATGACTAATATAACCCGAAACAGGGCAACACTATCATACTTTAAAATATTTCCTGTTCTACTTCCCAGGGTTCGAGTTTCTGTGTGAAGTTATCTGCTGTAGCAGGAAAAGCAAACTGCTAAACCTAAACAAAGAAAACTAGGTCTCAACAGTACAGCACTTTCAACATTAGATCCACTATGTGCTACACCAGAGAATTTGTGTGAGAAATTTAGATAAGAGGCTGTTCAATTCCCCCTCCTAACAGGATGGCAGTAGTGCTGGACCAGATCTTATGAAGCTGTGACAATTTCAGAGAGCTATTCTCTTTTTCTCTATTTATAAGCAAGGCAAGAACATTTGTCTCAAGCTGGCATGGTTTTCCTTCAGTAAATATGTAGTTTCAGCCAACTTGAAAGGATTAAAGAATCCAGGTCAAATTCACTGACTAATTTCATCTGGGGAAAAACAAACTGAGAGCTAGTGTCATAAAACCTCCCTCAGAGGCTGGAGTTGTTCCCTCTTTACCCAATAGCTCAGCCAGAGCACTGTGGATATGTGGGAAATCTGGGCTCCACCCAGCACATCCAGAGCAGCTAACACAAAGCTCACTCTATCAGATGAAAGGAGATGCCTTGTCAGCAGTTTAAATCTCCGTTCTTATTCACTTGGCCACAGTGCCCAAAATAAAGTATTCTGTCTCTAGTCAGACAAACCATCTCATGTCAAATTAAGCATGACTTTTACCTTGCTGTCTTGAAACACACAAAAATGGAACACTACCTTTGGTTCAATCCAAACCATCTCCATTTTTTAATTTTATGCTTTTTGAAGTTCAGTTGTTGAAAATACCTACATCCTTTTGCACTGTCCTGCACACTATTTAACACTACTTAAGATTAAATCCAAATTTAAATTACTCACAATCTAAAGGGAATATGCACATATATGCAATATTTTCTCCAAGTAGTCAAGTCAAAATGCCTACTCAAATTTTCTAATACTATACAACATAAAAAAAAGTGATTGCAAAATAAAATTTAATGTTTTCATTATATTCAACATGCTGCTTTGTAGAGAAAGGTTTATTCCTTGAAAATGAGCAGCTACAAATACTGCTTGCACCTTGGTGTTTTCTCCAACATTCAGTCCCATTTGAGCTCCCAGATGGTCTTAATTAAAATAGAATAGGTTTCTAATTTACAGCACAAGAGACATTTTGAGACTGTTGTTGAAGTAGTGTTAGTGAAACCCCAATAACACAGATCTCACCCCCAGAGAGGTATATCAATATCTTTAATTTATCTACCTAAGTTCCTGTTGTGCTCATAAGTCTTCTTTACTATAACAATTGTACCATGCTTCTTCCACAGTACCTTAACACCCCCCAAAATAAATAAGAAGTTTCACATAAAATACGTGTCATCATGTAAGAAGTATTTATTCCTTTCCCTTCTTGCATCCCCCTCCTTCGAAATGTTTCAGCTCTGCAAATAGAAGCTAAAGCATACAGACAACAAGCTTTCTGTCTGCAGTTTTACTAGCAGTCTTGCTTTTCCTCTCAAATACATCACGTTTTGTAAAAGTGGGGTCAGTGCTCCAAAGCACCTAAGAGGGTTACCATACATCTTTGCAACACACTTCTTATGCATCCTTTCAGTCTGCTTTTCTTGTAAGCAAACAGCCAAATAGGAATGTTATGCATACAGCTCAGTAATTCAAAGTATAATCAACCAATAATCCGTCTAGGACTGAATACCGATTTTGAGTCTCATTTCTAGCTAGGATTTTACAACAGGCAGTGCTTTACTTCTGCACAAACACAGTCACAAACTTATTAATAGCTTATAACCAAAACTAATAACAACAGAAAATGTTTTGTAAGATTATGCACTATTTGGAAACAGAATATCATCTGCATTGGATTTCATTTACGCCATGTGTGATATTTCCCCCTTGCACCAAAATATGCATACTTACCTAGAAGAACACCAGAACGACAATGTTATTAACATGCTACATAAACATACACAAAGTATATTGTATAGTAAGAAGGATAAAATGACTGTTTACCATTAAGTTTGGAAAAGCTCAATATAGGCAAGGTGAAAGATTGCTATGAGAGCACGTACATGTATAGTTAAGAAAAATCTCTAGTTCCTTCCTGCTACAGAAGTCAGGAAAAGACTACACCAAACCACACTAAGCATACAGCGAATTTCTGGCACTTTTGGAGCATGGAAATAAACACACATAGCACTTGCCAACATGCCCAATACCCTGGGAGTTCTTCAGTCTCTGCATCCCAGCAATGCTCTTGTGCTCAGAAACAAACTGCTTCCCCACGTGCATTTACACAGAAAACATCACTTAGTTTTCAGTCCATCTTTTCTTAAGTCAGTATTCAAGCTTTCTCTCATATTCTGGTAAGCAATTACCCCCCACTATTTCCAACTAAATAACCAAGATGAACAGTTCCTCCTGATGTACTCTACCAAAATTGTAAGTGGGTTTTTGGACGCTTTTACTTAAAGTGGAGACATGAGCTCAAATACTAACATGCCTGATAATTCAGCATTATTTATCAGATGATAGCCTGGAGAATGATTGTCCTGCTTAATTATTTTCTCCTCAATCTTCCTTTCCATGAAAAAAAACCTACAGTTCAATGCTCTTAACCGATGTCAGAATAAATATGATTTAGTAATATCTAGATTTCTCTGATCACTGCACTTTTAACTGATGCAAATGAATCTACTCATAATAAAATACAAATGATATTTGAGCTTCTGCAATCATCAAATATACACAATCCATATATGAGCCACTGATTTTTCATGGAAACAACATTGTGATCTTTCAGTAAAAGAATTCAGTGCATTTGTTTTCTCTCTCTTTCTTAAAAGCAGACAACTTTCCCACTTGAGATCCTGAACAGTGGCACCTGAAATTCAGACTCCCACAACCCAAAGAATGACTTTGTTTTGCTGGTGATTTAGAGATTGTCTTTAAGTACCCTTTGATGACTTGAACACTTTCATTCCTTCATGGTTCAGACTGCCCATTTCCTTTCAAGAGTTGAAGCCTCTGTTTTTTTCTCTAATAGATTTTTCTCTAAGGGCAAGGAACTTGCTGGGAAAATTCTTTTTCATGAAAAGGTTATGCAACAAGCTACAGAAGTAACCCTTCTTTCCGAACTCCCACAAAGCATATAGAAAGAACACAAGAAACAGTTGAGAGAGCTGACTTAAAATATTAAATTTAAGCACATTTGTTAATTATTGTATTACGTGTCTTTTTTGTAGATGGATATTCTTTCCATTATCAAGGTTCAAATTTTACATTCACAAAGTCACAGCGAAGGACCCGACCATACCAGCTTAACTCAATATCCTTTAACTGCATCCCTAAAGCTATTTCCTACAAAACCCTACATGCCAGAACTCCAGTGGTTTCATACGAGTATTCTCACTGGTCTTTGGAAGGTCACAAACTGCTTGTAGCTTGATAAACAGTTATTCTGCTTCCCACAGAACAAACACCAGAGCAATAATTCATCACTGCCAGTTCAGCACTGCAGCAGCAGAGTGAAAGTCCTACCTACTCTGCTGGCTCCCTCACAAAAATGAGTGTTAGCCACAGATTCCTCCTGAATCACCAGCACCACATTTCATGTGACCTCTACTCAGACAGGAGATGCTTTTGCACACGCTTTCTGAGAAAAAAAAATTAATACATCTCAAAATCTATTACAATGCACGTCATCATCAAAAATGCATTGAAGTGACACAAAGCGTTCAAATAGAATGTCCAACCCATGATAATAAGAATTTTTTTTAATGTTTTTATTTTTGTCTTCCCTATCCTTTCCACCCGCACACCATTTCTTACAACAAGGAGCTCCATTTCTCCTCTCCAGGGAGAATGCTGACAATCAGTTTGCTTTCTGAAATAGTTTGGGGACTCAAATCACTTTTGAAGTGTAAAAACAACAAGTATAAAGGAAATTCCCTGGAGTCACGTTACTCAATACAGTGAAATTCATGCTTAACACACAGAATGTTAATGAAGACAAATTATGGTTATTTTACTGTAAGCTACATCATTAAAAAAAGGATTAAAACTATGTATTATTTCCGAAGACTCAATTTTAAGAGCACACAGACCACCTGAGATGCTCAGAATAACAATCGGTGTTTGAAGTGATGAAAGCATTATCTCCTACAGGCCCCTCTTTTTGTCAAAGTAAAGGTAGAAAATATCTCACCCAAACTGATCTGAAAGGCACCCTATATCCAGCTCCTTCATTTGCTAGGATAAAGTCTTTTGAAAGTCTGTTTGATCTTTGAAACATCTCAGGACACATATTTCAAGAAAAAGCATCCCATTTAGAGGCAAATCATTTTCTAAGCAAGCAACTTTTGCAGTTTTATACCCTTTACTATCATTTTTTAATCACATCACTTGGGTTTTTTTTCATTATCCCCCTTAAATCCAATATAAAAAGTTGTGTAACCTAAGCCAGCCTCGTTTGCCTAAATAATTATAGACAGTCCTGTAGTCTGTCATTTCAAAAGTGACCTCCCCCTTTTTTTTAACTTAACTTGACAGCTGTCTCACAGTTGAATACAAAGACCAACTTTTGCCCTCTGTCTGAAATGCAATTAAAAAGTAAACTGGCTAAGCATTAAGAGCACTTTCAAGTTCTATTTTACCCTTTTAAATCTAGTAACACGCACTGCAGTTACACAAAGTAAAAAGAGACTTTCTCTCTCTCCCAAAATTACTAATATGAAATGCTAATTCACAATATAAAACAGATATGCAGTGGCTAACTCAATTATACAATTATCATTTTACATGAATAAACAAGCTGAGAAGTTCGTACAAAATACTTCATGTACCTACATCTATTACTAAAAACACAACACCTGAGTAGATCTATCTCAAAAACTATGAAAGAAAGTACGTGGTTTTCAGGGATCATAAGATTAAAAAAAACACATTTTTTCCTAGTTCTCCATATGTCTGATAGAATGCTATATCTGGTTCTATGATTCAGATTAGCTTTTCTTTAGTGAAAACTACATTTGAATTTGCTTAATGCTGAGCCTGACTGGTGTGGAAACTGATGTGTTTGTCTTGTTTTACAAGCAGTCCCAGGTTAATCTAAATATTTAAACTACTGATCAGCAGTGTTCCTGAAGTGTGTATATTTAAGCAAATTTTAGCCTCTGGTGAATTAACAGACTAAAGCTGTCGACCCTCATGGCAATATTCCAAAATTACAGATGTAGAAACGACAGCAGAGACAATTAGCAGTTACCTGCCATCAGATAAGAATTAAGCTAAACACCTCTGTATTAGCTCAGATAGGGCTCTGACTCCAGAGGGTTATTCGCAAATTACTTTTGTATAAAGGAACAACATCTGTCCCTCAAAAATAAGTACAAAAGGAAGAAAATCAGCTGAGTGCTCTGTATCAAATACGCACTCAGTGCAACAGCCTGAGCAGTTTGCTCTGCCAGTATGACCAACATGTTACCCTTTGAGGCCACTGTTCTGCAGACAACTTCCATCCAATAAAGAACCTTCTGATGTCGAGGCTGTTCGTGTATGAGGGCTGTTGGGTTTTCTTGGTGGTGATTGACTGCTGGGTGTTGTAGGGTGCTATAACTTGGGGGGTTGAAGGGGGCATTGCTTTGGTTTTAGCCTGAGGACCCAACTTTCACTGTCTTCAAATACAATGCAATAAGCTTCAAACATCACGTTCTCTTAAAAAAGAACACAGACATTTAAGCAGGTTAGGTGGATGTATTCAGCATCTGATACAAGGACATTAAGGCTTTCAAATTGCTTGGAAGTTTAAATTCATTAGTCACAGGCAAAAAGATACAGCTGATTCTACCAACCTCTTCTGAACTTAAAGACATTTCTGACAAATATGCAAGATCAAAGCCTTTGGATACAAACATATAGCACATCCAGAGAACTGCAGTTTCACAAAGAGAACTAAGAGTGAAGGATCAGCTTTATCTATGGCTTCAAAGTTCAGGAATCCTTTCAGTTGTTTTTCCAGCTACAATAATTTCTGACCTCCAGTCTGTCTCTTCTTTTCTAAATATGAAGCAAGTTGCTTTTAGTGGCAAACTGTCTAGTAGTACCCATATGGTCCATATGAAGGGTCCAGAATTAGCTTTTTTTACTCTATATTCCTTGAAAGGATCTAATCAAATAATTGCATTTCCATTAAATGTCATATGCACTTCCAAAAACTTTCTTTGCCAAATTACAGCAATTGTCTGTGATATGGAAATCCAGAAGTTTTTCATTATACTTTTCCCTCCTCCCACTCCATATTGCATTTTACACATCTGGAACCAGTAGAAAAGCTATAGTATTAGTAAGGGCAATAAGAATCGCAGCAAATCCACTTACAGTACAGACATGTTGTTCCAAAAAAATACTGCCAGTAATGGACTTTTTTTCCCCCCCTCCAAAGTTCAGCATAACTTCTTAGGAACAATAGAACTATTCTCTGCTAACAAGCAATACAGAAACATACATACGCAGACAGAAAAGTAGAACACTTCTTGATTACTGGGCATTTCTGCAAAATCAGATCATTTAGTGACCTGCAATCACATCAGTCAGTAGCAGTACTATGGCAAATGCTCATGACAGTTATGCAGAATAGCAAAAAACGTTTTCTTTAATTTGCCTTTTTATTTTCTTTCTACTTCTGAGCAGGTATGGTGATTGTATCAACCCCTCTTAACTTCGATTGTCCCCATTTTACACCAAATCATACCCAGGGATATATAAGGTTCAATATTAACAGTTTTTCCTTTCCTGCCAAAAGACTGCTATGAATAACCTTGCTGAACACAGGCATGCTTACTTGCTTTTTATCATCTCTCAGAAAAACAAGCCCAAGACTTGAAAAAGCAATTTATGCCTGTAACTTCCATACACCTGAGTAATTATTGTAATTAATATTCTAAGAGGTATTAAGGAGTGCACCAGGTAGTGATGACACAAGATTAAGTGTGCAGAACACCTGCTTGTTGATCTGTTTTACAACCTGTGAGATTTATGTGGAATTGCAGCCAGTAATACAAATTTTCCTTTTTATCTTCACAAGTAGCATTTTGTCTACAAACAATCTCAAATTAAGCAACCATATCAGACAAACAAACACAGAGACATCTTTAGCACATCGTACTTCTGGAAAAAGACTGCGTGGTACCAGAACTGGGTTCGACGAAATAGTCTTACACAGAACATGTCCAGTTTACTGCAGCACTACCCCAACTACATCCTCCTTCTTTAAGATAACTGTATTAGCTGAAGGAGGTTTTTGTTTGTTTGCAGTCAGGTACTTTCACAGTACCTTTTATCAGTTTCTTGAAATAAAAAGGCAAACACTTTTCCTGCGATACATTTAGTTGCTTTAAAGCAAATCCACAAGCTGAAACACATCTGGTTACGCTAAGACATTTCAAAGGGCTGAGAAATCTGGGACGACCCAAGCACTGGAATTGCTATTACACCTAGGAAAAAAAGTAAAACTTCAGAACAAACACCATCTTAAACTTTCTTACTATCATGATTGATTTTAAGTGCCTTTTACTAAGAAGCAGAATGAAATTGAACGTTCACAGATCACAAGACAAGAACCCTCTGTCACAATACTTTGCCTTTAGCTCCTCTTCATCTGTTAGATTGTGTTCACAATGGTCTCTCCTACTATCCTACTGCTAACATCACCCTCTCATCCCATAGGGTGAAAATAACTCTTAGAGAGATTTTGCTTAGGCAGACAGAAATACTCTTGTAGAGCAATTTCAGAAAAATTCTCCCAACATAATATCAGAAGCTACCACACACGTTAGGTGTAATTAAATGTTAGTAGCACTTCCTAGAAATTCTGTGTTGGTTTGTGTGTGTTTGTTGGGGGGCTTGTTTGTTATTGTTTCTGTTTCTTTTGTTTTGTTCCTATAATCACATCAGTTTCTTAATATTGTGCCAATTTGTTTCACATTGGGGTAAGTTAATTTGCCAGGGTCCATTCCCAGAGTTTGGGTTCAAATTTCATCTTAAACAAAAGTATAATCTCAACTGCAACTACCCCATGCTGAAAATATATATTTGCTCAGATTTTCACAAAACTTGCCTCAAAAAATCAAATCAAATTCTTCAAAGAAGGTTTGTTAATCTCAAATTTAGATCAACATTGGGGAGTTTAAACTGTCAAAGAGCTTTCTGGTCAAGAAAAAAAAAAAAAAACACAACATGCTTACATGTATTTTCACAAAAGGTCCTATAGCAACTTCACCTTCCTATAAAAAGTGCTTTTCAGAGGCTTTTAATACTGCTTGCAATAAATGCAGAATCCGAGGTCTGCAGGGGGTGGGTTACTCCTTATAGTTTTCTCAAATCCTCTTATTCCACCCACTCTCAGAACTCTACAGCCCGTGTTTAATGAGTAAATGCACTGCAGTTCCACTGCAAAGCTCAGCCACGCTTGCACCACCTCCCCCCTCATACCCCCCCCCCCAAAAAAACCCTACACTTCAAACCCAAATCTTTCTTCTTCTGCAACTGCTCTACAGAATCAGTCCTTGAAATACTAGTTGGATGTCCTATGCCTATGCATCACCGTGTCTCAGCCTCTGAAGTACATTCTATCTTCAAATAAGAAATGCCTTTTGTTACTTCAGGACAAATCATGTTGTCTATGCTGTGTGAAGAATGTGTGAATATTCAACCAACAAACTGATGATTCATTACGATCTTAAACAGCTATAGGACTTCATCATAATTCCAACAAAATCTGCTCATTTGTAAAATAATTTTTTAAGAAATATAATTAAAGTTTCATGTTCATCCATCATGCTCAGACGGTGACATTACTGACATTTTCAATTTGAGCAATGTCACTAAGATGGAGAGGTCTGAGATTACTCATTTCAGCAGAGCCCTGTTACATGCCAGTACCTACTTTAAATACCCAGAATTTTAAAGACCTAACCGTACTCCACCTTTGCAGCTATTTTTTGTTTGTCTTTACAGACCATTGACCAATTCTGGTATTTTGGAAGTGAAAGAGTCCAAAGTGCTCAGAGTCTAGACTAAATGCAATTGGGCTGCACTAAGGGCACAGTATCATTGCCAAGGGAACAGCAATTTTCAGTCATGCATTAAACTGCTGAGGGTAACTGTGAGTGTTTTCTTCATATAGTTGATTGCAAATAAACTCGTCTCTTAGTCTATTACACCTTGGCCCTAGTTTAACACAGCATTTAAGTGTGCGTTTGTATGTGTTCATAAGCCAAGATGTATGACACATCATCATAGTAAGGACTTGCACATACATTGATTTCAGCATCTAGTACCCTTTTCAGTTAAGCCAGGGATAAACAGGTTCCAGATTCAGAAATCCAGCCCTCTCTAACTATTTAAAATTCCAGATCTCCTACTTGCTTTAAAATTATTGGCCATGTAGCACTTAAGAATTAAGAACTATACAAAACATAATAACTTTATTATATCCAGTTAAAATATGTGAGTATTCTGAAAACATAAAACTTGTACAAACCAAAGCTATGAAATTGGATAAAGGAAAACACCCATTTGTTACAAGCAGACAATGCTAAAGAACAAGGTTCAACTGGAGGAACACTGAAATACTTGTATCATCTTAAGCCAGGCTTGCTGAGGGAGTCTCTGTTCTCTTTCTTTGGTTCTCACTATTTCTACCTCCATGCATTTTCTCTAGGTAGTCTCCAACTTTTCCAGTTCAATAGTATGACGAAGATGAAGTCCATGTTGAAGTCATTTCAGAATCCAGTGATAACATCTAGCATCTGCCTAGTTACATCTTATTTCTCACCTCAACACTGAGTTACTCTAATAACTCAGTGTCAGTGTTACGTTCAACACAAAACCAGACATACTGATCCTTTCGTCACAAGACTTCTCTCTAAGTCCTCAAGAGCAGCGGACAAATTCCTGGTCACTAGAGAACACAGTTTGCACACCATCTTGGATTCAAACCAAATGTGAGTACTTGTACGAAATTCTACACCTAAATCTCTCTCCATCTCTCTCGGCACTCCTTTCTCTAATGGATAAATGCTTACCTTACCTTAAAGTTCTTCAACATTCCAAATAATATCATCTCCGAAACATCAGTCTTGATGCCTAAACAGCGAATAGCAGTATCTGCCCGCTTTTGTATTTTCTAGTTTTCAAAGCAGTACCTTTCAAAATAACTCTCCCCATCCTGCCCTTCCGATTTTGTAAGACATTTTCAAAGATCTGCAAAGCTTCCTTACGATCTTTCTGAAAGTCCCACTTAAAAAGGCAAACCCTCTACCTTCCTGCTACAAGGGAATAAAATAAAACAACTTCACAGCACTTATGGTTATAATTTGACCAAACAATTGTCTGCTATTCTAACTGATATTGCCACACTGTTTACATATCATCCCCACAAGCATGTACTGAACTTACCTTTTCCTGTTACCTCACACTTAAATTGTAAACTGTGAAGAGAAGAGATTGCCTCCCTCTTCCCCCACCTCTTCATTTTGTTTATACAATACTTGGGGTAACAAATTCTCAGTCCAAGAGCAGAGTTCCTAGCATTACAGTAATACTGAAAGAAATAAACACATTATACATAAGACTATACTTATATATCACTTGTTGATCACTATTGTAAGCTGTTCTATATAGGAAATATCACCTTAAGAACTTCCTAGTAATGTAAACTGGATTTTGAATGGTAACACAACTTACTGTACGCGGATATATACCACCTCTCTTGCAAGACCATATTCCCAAGCAGTTAAGATTGTTCTTTCAAAACTCCTCTTGGCAGCTTATTGCCAGTTATACTTACCAGGATTAGAAAACTATTGAGTGTCATAATAATACACTTGCAAACGAAACAAGTCTTACATTTTGTAGTGGTGCTTTTCCACGGTATAGACTTTTTGGCATGGTTTTGGGTGGGGTTTTTTGACAGAATATATACCAAAATGAGTAAACTTTCNAAAAAACAAAACAAAACAAAAGAAACCAACCAAACAAAAAAACCCCCCCACACAACGCATGCACAACAGACCCCAAAACCACATCAAAACTACTGCTGACAGTTACAAAGTTACAAAACCCTCCTAAAATAATTTTATGAAAAAAATCATTGCTTACCTTTCCAATACTGTTGCAACATAATTGTTAGTTTAGACTCACATTTCTGAGATCATCTAAAATAACAAATGCTATTCAAATACATGCCTTTATATCACTAATTTTAACAGTTAAATTGCTGAAACCTTAAGGATAGACTACAATCCACTGGTTATGAGAAACAGCCCCCTAACTGACATATTCACACAATTTTTATGCACCTTTGCACTTTCATAAAAGAGAAATAGCCATTCCCCCATTGGAATGAATCTAGATCACAAAGACATTTCCTCTTTTCCTGCTTCACACTAACAAATCCCCCAAAGACTACAGACAAGTTTCCCATCACCACAGGGGTGCAAAGGCCAAAAAGCAAACTTAATGAGGCTAAACGGAGGCTTTCTCTTGCAGAAATGTTAATCTTACTCTTAACAGAAACAGGGAAGTAAAGGGAACCCATAAAATCTGTAAGTGTACAAAATCACCTGTAATAAAAACATTTACAGCATTCCTTTTGTCCATGGTTATCATGAAGGGCTTTAATTCAGAGGAACTAGAGGGAATACAGTTCCTCTTATTAAAATATATTAATTAGTGTAATATATACAGTTAACTCCTTTGAAAAGCAAACCAAACCCATGAGAGGAACAGCAGGGTCCTGCAACAACCCGCCCACCGTCTTGGATTTATTCCTCTGAGGATGGAGACCCAGAAGCTGCCTCTGAAGCTTTATTTCTTTTCATGTTTAAAACCTTAATTTACAGGCATAAATAACAATGGCATAATCATGAGCGGCAACAAAGCTTCATCAAGAACTTGCTGTCATTCTGCTAATGACTCTCAAAATAGAAAGGCTAACCTACAAACTGGCATCTAGCTTTCAAATTGCAGATCGTCAATTAAATCCCAAAATATATTTCCCAGGTCTGAAACATGGCTATTATTAAGACACTGGTCTTAGTGCTTAACTTTATATGTACGCGTAACACTGCCTATTTGGTTTATAGGGATATCCTGATCCCTAGCAGCAATGTAAGTACAATTTCTCACAAATATTATCCTATGTGCTGGCTGATTGACAAATAGAAAGTTTTAAGGCAGCATCTGCTTCTGAATAGCTTTTTTTTCAGGTGAAAGTAATTTTAAAGCACAATTGTGGATACCAGTTTAGCTGGTAAGCAGCTGTAAGTGCCCACCACAAAATACATAATCTCTACTCAAACACCACTCCAAGAAGTAAATTACTGGAAATTGCAAGTATGTTTTGGTGAAAAATTACTGTGTTCACAGCTGACAGTGATATTTTCAATTTTGTGTTTCTGATTTACATTTAGACGCATTTGTATCCAGTCTATGCTTTCCTGTAGATCTGCTACTGGCCAAAAGATATAGCAGTAAATGTACAGATATTCATAAGAAAAAAAAAAAAAGTCCATAATCTATTTTAAAAGAAAACCCGCAACACCAAACAACGTAATTCTGATTTTCATGCATACTATTGCCATAAAGCTTGTGTAAGTCAAAACATATCAGTCATTTCACTAGTAAAGACCTCTGCAACATGAGCTTATGAGGGTTTGCATGGGTGAAAATGATCAGTCTTGTAACTCATGCAACAATTCTGATGATGCCTAAGGAGAAACAGTAGCCAGCTTCCCCTGCTGTTGACAGGACCAGGAATAATCATATTTTTTGTCACTTTAATTATATTTCACATCTTCATACGCATACAGAACAGTCAGTGAAGGTGTTAATTTTACAAGTCAGTTTTTAGAATTCAGCCACGCTTTAAAGTCGTGTTTGTTTAAACACTGCTGCCACCTCATACATACAGAAACGATGCCAACAGTACTAGGTTTTTGACTGCAACCCTTTTTTCATAAAAGGCACAGAAAGCACCAAGTTTGATCAAACTGTGACTCAAACCAAATAGAGGCTCCCCTTACTGTGAGGCCCTTGGTTTTTTTGAACCGAAAGAGCATTCATCCACCGTTCCAGCATGCAGCTAGTCATGCCAACTTCTTCAGTTTAAGGAAGACGTGGAGAAATGAGGAAAAACACAAGACTCAGGTTCTGTTAAATCTTGCAGGAGAGTGCCCACTGAAGTAAATTAATTTGTGAGGAGCAAAACAGGTAAAAAAGGTTTGTGGGGAAAGAGGATAAAGAAATACAGCAAGCAGGCTCATTCTGGGTTCTATGCATATGTAAAAAGATGGCTTTTCCAAGTGTTCCCCTAAGAGATTGCCTAACAATTTCAGAAGCACTGAAGTTTTAGAAAGGTATACTATATCCTTATCCTTATCGATATGTTTTACTATTTTAGAAACAGAAATTCATTTTGTATATCAGTGACCACAATTTCAGCATGCGCCATGCCAAAAGAAACCCAAAAAACAAACATAAACACTTCACAGTTTCTCCAAACACTACCATAACTTACTGAGTCAGCAAGAGTACACAAGAAAAAAAGCACTGTGGAACTTAACTCACTCTCAAATCTCCTGCATCACATTTGCTTTTTTTACTTGATGGTCTACCAACTAATTATTTACTAGAGTCATACTTGCTTGGCTCACATGTAAAAATATCACCAAAGGTACACACAGCCTCACTGAAACCAAAGGAAAATTCTTACCAAAAAAATCCCACATACATGCCAAGTAGAAAGAAATCAAACACTGACAATAAATAAAAAAGCAATTAATCTGCCCAAAGCAGTAAATCAATATTTGATTTGTAGGGTGTTTAACATTTGAGTAACTGAGAAACAACAATGGAAATAATTTCCAAATATCATCTAGACTACTTCCATGAAGTAAGGGCAAAAGTTATCAATATCACCCCTTTTACAAGTCTGTTATTAAAAACATCTTGTGATGAAGATGCTATAACCGTCAAATAGAACTGGTTCCACTGCTTGGATTGTTGATTTCTTGTCCTCTCTGCAGAAGACATACAGCTTCGTTCTTATTCTTTCTTTTTTTTTCCCGTTGACTTTTAGATCTTCCAAAAATTACTCCTCTCCTCAGTTGTATCTGTTCTAAGCTAAACCATTCCAGTTCTCAAACTCCCATGTACCTACAGACTTTCTGCTGATGGCTGTTGTAGCTGTGCTCTGAGCTCTCCTCGTCTGAGCCATGTTTGTATTTAAATGCTTCCCAGAACCAGACCAAATTCTGCAAGTGGTACCTTACCAATTCAGAGTGGAAGAGCTACTTCACAGCCAGCCTGTTTTGATACATGTCCATGCTGATTGTCATTACTTATAAGAGCATAACACAACTTATGCTCAGCTTGTGACTGACTATAAACCCCATAAATTTTTTCAGGATAGCTACTTTACCAATCTCTGTGCAGCAAACTTATTTACATCCAAAGTATTTTGTTCTCAGCCTTACACAACAGCGCCATATTTTTTTCAGATAATTTCTCCACGTCAGGATTCTTGGAAACCTTTTAACTGTGAGACATTTGAATTCTAGTTTTGTCCTCAAATACACTTGCAGATCATCCCAGGTTGTTGGTCCAGAAACTGAGGCACACAGAAAGCAACAGTGGAAGGAAGACTGAAAGACAAAATGCCTTTCAATTTCAATCCTTAAGTGTGTAATGAAAACAATTCCCACCAGCTCACCTGTTATAGCAATGATCAAAGCAGTGCTAAACAGCTAAAAATAATGTGTAGATGAGTTAAAATATGCAAATCATGGCATAAATTATTCTAGTTGAGAGTATGGTATGCAAAGGGAAAAAAAAGTTGGCTATAAGAACAGGGTACACTCTTATTTTTGGTGCTATATCATGGACAAAAGAACTCATGAGAAAAAGCAATATGTGGGGGAAAGTGCAGTTTTAAAAGTACTATTGACTTAAAGAGAAAAAAAATTTATCCTAAAGTAACTACTTTTATTAGCTTCTAAGTAACTGTAAACCTCTACATTATTACCATAAAATTAAATGTTATTCACTCGTCATCATTTGCTCATGAGAACCCATCAGACCTTCAGAAAAAGTACATTACAAACTTTGATACAATACAAAGTTACAAGTCTAGGTATTCAGAAGATGTTAAGAAATTCAGTGGGACAATAACGGATCACACAAATGCTACTGCTGAATTTTGGTTTACTTAACTAGAAAAAGGAAAAAAGCCAACTTCGATAGACATCAGTAATAAATGAGATATGATCCAGGCTACATGAATAAGACTTGGAAAAAAAAAATGCTTCAAGACTAATGGAAGGCAGCCGAAATCTGTAAATTTGGATGTGACAACTGGAGACTTAAGTGCTAATCTAAATTCTTNAAAAAAAATATTAAAAAAAAAAAAAAAAAAAAAAGCTACAAGCATATATGCATGGACAGGAGTGCAACAATATATCTGTATAACTGTGAATGCAAAGAAGTAGCTAAGGACCTAACACCTCATATATACCTGCCTAATTAACACATCCAGCCAACAGCAATATACAGCTCTTTCGGAAACTTGCACCTTCTTTTTAGAAAATGCAGTCCAATCGTTATTTTAATAGGCAAGAAGAAAGTAACTTAGAAATGTCTCACCTTATTAACCAAGGCTTTCTTTCCAGCCTATATATCCTTACATCTCAGCAGCAATCTCTACATGCAAAGAAGAAACTCCCTAGAAACCAAATAAACAACAGAAGTGCAAATGGCGTGTTCTGCCTCCTAAGTCATCAGAAGCACTACCTCAAAAGCTTTATTATTGACAGCGATTCCTGGTGGGAGGCAGGGAGAAGGGAACTTTAGACTGAACACAGCTTTGTTTTTCACTTACTAGCATGAGTTGCAATGCTGCCAAAGAGAAAGAAAAAACCCTCTCTCATCTGCAAATAAAACTCATGCATGGAAGACACAGAATTCACTTTTGCAAAGTTTTGTTTATCTGGTTTGAGTTTGTTCGGTTGAGTTTCGTTTGTGGTTTTGTATAACTTAACTGTAATTGGATTTAACAAATACAGTTTCTAATTCAAAATCAAGATCAGTCTAACAAGTGTAGTAGTGGTGGAGTACTACACATCCATCAGGAAGAACACGTTGAGTTGAAGCTATTTTAAGCTGTTTAATGTAATAGTATAAGAGGTTTAGAATAAGTGCAATGCACTGGAAATACAGCCCAGTAGCAACCCAGATCTCATATACTGTGCAAAACAGATTCCTAATCCCTGAAAATAAAGCATTTAGGTATGAGTAGCACTCCATCACCAACCATTAAATACGTAAAACATTTCAACGCCAGATTCGTCAGCCTGACAGTTCCTGTCTAATTTGTGTCCATTCAACAACAAAAATCAAATTACAACAATTAATAAAGGCCAATATTTTTCAACAGCTGTGGTGTATTTTAAGAATTATGTGAAGCACCTCATGATATGAAGCACTGAAACTTCATCTAGTTAGCATTCAAGCCAGAAGAAAATATTTATATCAAATCAAGTTATACAAGGTAAGTATCCAGAGAAAAATCAGGTTTTATTCCATATTAATGGAAATAGGGTAAAATTTCACAAAGTTAGGTGCAAGAAGCTGTTTTGCCTCTCACCTTAAGAGGACACACTTGGATGCAATTGGCAATGACTTCTGTAAAAAGGCTAGAAAAAAAACCACTAATAGAATTCTGAGCATTCTATGCTTCCACTCCCTTGATATCCTGTAAGACCACAAGCATGTAGTAATGCCATAGAGCATTGAGGGTTAGTTTTTCCCTATAGCTAATCTCCTGTTTTGCTGAGTAATTTATCAAACTTTTAATGAAAATCTTTCTTGTAAAAATGGGAGATTTTTTCGTTTCGATTTGTTTGGCTTTTTTTAAAGTTTCACTTCAGAAAAATCAAAGGAGGTATTTGTTTGCAGACAAATTTTCTGTGGTTTTCCATCATCTTCCTTAGCAAAAAAGGTTCCAGGATCTTTCAAGTTCCAAATTTTTAATAAGAATACCATAACTTCCAATGGTAGAAAATTTTTGCTAGTTCTTTTGTTTAAAAACATTTCCACCGATAGTCTGTTCAGTGATTTTTTTTTTTTTTTTTTAAGCAAACAGTTTGGTTTGTCTATAATATACAACCACATATCCTAGTTCAAATTCCAAATTTTTTGAACAGCAATCACTGAAAAGTACGCTAAATGTGACAGAGGTTAGAAACAGAATGTATTGCTAACAACACTAATTACGTTTTGACCCTACAGTTCATTTTTTGGGGCAAAATTTTTGAATCATTTTTTCCATTAAATGTATTCAACTGTTGGTAACCAAGTAAACCAACGAGATTTATATTTACTCTTACATCTCTTGCATACAGTGAAAGGGCAAATAAAAGTGATATCAACGTTTTATCACTAAAAGATATTGTCATTGACCACAATGAGAGATGCTCTGCTTGGGGTGAGGCAGGGGGGGAAAGCTAACTTAAAGTATGTCATGTACAGATAAAAAGACTCCAAACTTCCGTCTCAATATTTTAAAACTGTTCCTAGCTGACAATAGAATAAGAAATCAATTCTTTCTCCTCATAGTTAAACCAAGAGGCACTTTTAGGTTCTAAAAAAGTCAATGTCATAAAACCCTACCTTGTACACAACTAAAAAAGAAAATTAATTGAACGGTAAAATGCAGCATAATTAATGAACGCTAATAAACCCAAGCAGCCTGCTGCTGGTCAATGGTAGCAGTTATATTTTGCAGCATGTTTATGAAAATTAACTACTCCTACATTTATACAATCCTAAAACTACATTTGGCCCTTTGAAGGTAACCACAAGACTGACGTGGCCCCCGGTGAAAATGAGTTTGACACCCCTGCTTTAAACTGATGATTGTCACAAAAAGTCCTCCTCAAGCCACTTTTACTCAGCACCTTCATTGGGTTTAGACTGAGGTGACCAATCACAGCCTAACAAAAAGATTAGTGCAATACAGAGATGCAAGTAACCCTCTTTGCCACCTCCAGCAACACAGTTTAAAGAACACTGAAGGCAGTCAGAGACAGACAATACTTGGGCATCTGAAAGAAAGATGACAATCTGAGGACATATCTGTATTCATTTGAAAACAAGTGCTCTTTAGAACCAGCAGGAATTCCTCAAAGAGTCAGAAAAATTTTGGCTGTGTTAGTCCCTATCCAAGTGGCATTGTTAATAACTGACCAAGTTAAACAATTTCAGTCCATTGCAAATTGTGATTGATGGCAACATAATAATATTGTGCCCCATCATTTTTTTCTGTGAAATCTCACACACTACTAGACAAACACACATGTGATAAGACGGTGTGGTCACCAGGCTACTGAGCCAAACATATAAGCAACCTGCCTCAGGAAAAAGAAGAAACCTGAGACCATAATTGCAGCCCAGTTCTAGCAAAATGCCAGTCTATAGGAAGGATCAGAGTCCAGGCCTTAACTGTTGGCCTTCCTGCTCTACACAAAGCAGGAAATCAAAGATAGATAAAGGACTCACAGCAACATGATCAAGTAAGGAGGGGTGATAATAGCTTTTGGAATAAATCAAGTGCATCCCTGTGCCTTTGGGACTTCAACATCAACTTCTACCACACACCATTGGTCTCGACCATTTAAGATGTTTCAGTAGAGATAAATAACATGCAGAGTGTGGAAGCTGCTATGGGCTTTGAGGAATACCACTACAGCACAGAGGAAGCCAGCACATGCATTATTTTCACGCTTCTGCTTGCGTACTGTTACTACCAGACCAGAAGAGAGTGATGTAGAATTGGAAAGAGTTATGATCATTTCCTTGCTTACGCAATAATTTAACACTAGCTCACACTAGCCTCTATTTCCCTATAAATTCCTTCCTTGTCAGCTCCACACAGCAGGATAACACCCTCTGTGAGGAGGGTAACATTCAGGCTGTGCATTCTCCCCACTTACCATTTTCTAGAAGCTGAGAGTGTGCAATGACTACTTGCCTGTACACACCACCTAGGAGACAGCCCAGAAATAAGGAGCATTTATCCCACTTTGTGCCATTGTTCAAGTCACCAACCAATCTGTCCCTTAATCCATCAATTTTGGACACATTGTCTACAAAATACGCTTCAGTAGAAGACATCCCACAGAAATGTCAGCTTTTTTTCCTCTTGACATCACTGTATTTGCTAAGTTTTGAGAAGCTCCTTAGTAGTTTACACTTCAGCATATCCTGCTGTAATGCACTGCTCAGACTGAGTGAGCAATAAGCACTGAGATAACCTCTAGAATACCAAAATCCACCCTGAGCTAACCTTTCCCAGATGCTGCAGAGAAAAGCTATACAAAAAAAAAAAAGTTAAAAGACTACTTTACTATTTTTCCTCTTAAGATTATGTCAATTCTTAATTTTTCATTAGGCTGTCTTGGGAGACTCTTTACAAAGAAACTAGGCACCTTGGCTCTACCACAGTATATTCCTCCCTCCTTATCTCACTCTTTGGCAACTGGATTTTTCTTTGAAGTATTGTGCTTTTGAAGACATTGGGATGCACGAATGCTGGGCACTTTTTAAGAGCTCTCTCTTAAGAGCACCAGAGCAGGCAATTCCAAAGTGTCAGAAATCAAACAAGTGGGGCAGAAGTTTGGCATGGCTGAGTAGGGATCTTCTTCTGAAAGGAAAGTGTGTGGAGGATCAGAGATAACATTGGTCCATTACTTGATGAGATCAGTCACCTCACAAATAGGGATGCAGATTAAGTGGAGACATTTAATGCTTTCCTTGACCACACTGGGCCCTGGGACCACAGAGCCCTGTGTTGGAGGACCATGGCTGGGGGTGCCACAGACTTCCCAACTGACCCTGAACTTGTCTGAGACTTCCTGCTCCAGATGGATGCACATAAATCTATGGGGCCCGATGGGATTTCTCCCAGGGTACTGAAAGAACTGGCCGATGCCATTGCAAGATCTTTCTCCATTACTTTTCAACAGTTTTGGGAGTCCGGAGAGGTCCCAGTTTTCAAGAATGGTGAGAAGGAATACTCTGGTAATTGCAGGCCTGCCAGTCTCACTTCAGTGCCTGGTAAAATTATGCAGATGGATATTCTGGGAGTTATTGAAAAACACTTGAGACGATGCAGTCATTGGTCATAGCCAGCTCAGGTTCATGAGTGGAAAGTCCTGCTAATCCAACTACTTTCCTTTTATGACAAGCTCACCTGCCTAACTGAACAAGAGAAGCCAATAGGTGTGGTAGTTTTAGATTTTAGCAAAGTTTTTGATACTGTCTCTTACAGTATCCTTCTGGACAAGATGTCCAGCACACTAGCTAGACAAGTCCATAATATGTTGGGAGAGCAATTGGATGGTGGGTTGGGCTTAAAGAGTTAACTAAGAGGATTCCTTAGGGTTGGGTTGTTTTTGAAACAAAAGCATCCTTCAAAAAAGTTCCCAAAAGGTTACTTCAGTTGCAAATTGATGTTTTTTGCAACTAGTTTAGCACAAGATTATTTGGCAACCTAAGGAAAGAAGAAAGAGCACTATACAAGACCCCATTTCTGTATCCTCAGAAAATGAACAAGCAACTTCCAGCAATGATACTTCAACAGATTCCATCTGATTATGTCCTCTACTACAGATCAAAGTGGAACATGTAGAGGTGCTTACCAAAATTAAAAAGGAGAGGAATTAATTGAAGAGAAAGAAACTTCTGCTCCTGAAGACAGTAACTTTATTCAAAATTATAAATACTTTGTCTTCGGCACAAATTGGTTAATGTGTTTACATCAATTCTATTTTACAGATGGAAGAACTCCAATATGAGGATTTTCTACCCCATCTTTATATTCCTGTAAAGGAACACAGTCACAATACAGATCTGTTACTTTAGTGTCCCTGCTGTAATTTATTAAGCACAATGTTTCCTCTTAGGTGCATTCCTTCAAATTTGCTATGAGAGAGCTTTCTCCAGAGTGCTTCTAGAGTGATCCAGTTGTTACAGCACACATTGAAAACAGATTAATTTAACATTATTATCCTAAAATGGCCAGCAATTGCTTGAAATATATCAAAAGACCACCTTGTAGCAGCAAATCAATTTTAAGAGAGAAAAAAAAAAAAGGAGGATTTCCATCTTGCTGTATCTCTCCCTCATTGCTTGTGGTTCAGTTTTCAAGGCTCGTGCTTCTTTCTAACTGGCCACTCTAACAGCTTATGTGCTGCCTCTTAATTGAATGTGCTAAAAGAAAGTCCCTGTACCACACATTAGGATGTGGCTTAGCCTGCAACTCAAACTAAGGAATTATGCAAAGCTGTCATAAAGTGAAATCCACAACTGTCAGACTTAAATACTAATCTCTCTTCACTGAGATTAGTGTCTCTACACTAAAGAAATACAGCGTGCTTATATGCTTGCTGCATTAGAAAAACACTTCATTTTCACATACAGAAACATTTCCAGCCTTCTACAAGCGTGGCTGTCATCATTACAAAGACACCAACTCTAAGTAAGTATTGACAATGTCTGTCTAAGCACTGGTTCATTTTAAACTGGTGCCATGTCACTGTGCCTTTGAGCCTCTCTGGTTCATCAGTATTTTGTGTATCTACTCCTAAAAGCCACTTGGGAAACATATGCAAGGTGATCCTCACTGAGCTGGGACTCCTCCATAAACACACTTAGCTACAGCAAACACCACCATCTTTTTCTGTGATACCGCTGTATTTGTAAGTGCCAACTAAAGCCATTCCCCAAGCTGCATATTAAGTGACACAAACATCTATCAAGCATCCACAAGGACAAAGAAAAGCAGAGTCCAAGTTCAGCACTGCTATGGGGCCACCTTAACAATGACCCTACTTTGGTCTGCACTTGAGTATGTCTGCACAGAGCACATCTCCTGGTACAAGGACTAAATTATGAGTCAGGAAATATTTTTACCAAAGTTTGAGGAAGCTATCCTGTCTGAGAGGTGAAGGGTGTGAAAAAGTACATTAATCACCTCTATGTCAAGCTGAAGTGACAGTTCTCAACGTTTTGTCATCCTTCAACTGGCAGCAACCTGTAGCACAGCAGTGGAGGTGCAAACATTAAAAGAACATTTGATAAAAAGCAGCAGAAGAGTTGACAGTACAGAGACCCGCTAGCCAACACTTAACAGTATTTTTCATAGTGATGCCACCGGGCATTATCTAGATGGAAACTCTGTGACTGGAGAAGAGTCTATTAATACACAGACTATGGAGTTTATCCTTTTAATCCCCTCTGGCCGTACCCCTATGCTCAGGTATCAAGGCTTCTCCTGAGAACACCAAGGGTACTGGAACAGGAGCTTACTCAGAGGGTATGGGCACAAGGTGGGGAGGAAGAGGAAGGATGCTTTCAAGCAGCTGATTCTCAAATACTTAAGAGATTATTAGTGGTGCCAGCTGAAGGAAATACCTCCTCAACTTCAGATGCATACACTTTGACTTTCAGCACTGCAGTCCTCCATGAAAATGCTATTATCATCCAGCTGAAGCACTATGCAGAAGAAACTTTCCATCATTTCCTAGCAACACAATTAGTACTACCAACACAGGCTAGCCCTTAGTCTGTAGCCAACTATACCCTTGCTCTTATAGATTGTACATGATCTTAATCACAGAAATATCTTTTCAGAGAGTTTTAGTGTCCTTCAAATTGCAGGGTACTGTTCTGCTTTCAGATACGCATACACAAATCTGTCACTGCAATTGCAGCCACACCTCTTCCTAATACCGCTGGCCTTCTTGGCCACAAGGGCACGTTGCTGGCTCATGGTCAACCTGTTGTCCACCAGGACTCCCAGGTCCTTCCCTGTCAAGCTGCTTTCCAGCAGGTCAACCCTTGACCTGTAGTGGTGCATGGAGTTTTGCCTCCCCTAGGTGCCCTACCCTACAGCCCTCACTAGCTATAGGACTCCAACCAGACTCTGCACTATTGATCACAACCCTCTGAGCTCTGTCATCTAGCCAGTTCTCAATCCATCTCACTGTCCACTCAACCAACCCACACTTCCAGAGCTTACCTATAAGCACGTTGTGAGAGACAGTGCCAAGTCTCGCTGAAGTCAAGGTAGACAATATCCACTGCTCTCCCCTTGTCTATCCAGCCAGTCATGTCGTCACAGAAGGCTATCAGGCTAATCGTATTTGCTGTATGGTGGGGTTTTTTTCTGTGCTACTATATTCAGAGAAGGATATTGAAAATACTCAAGTGGAAGGTAAAATAGACTTTTCTTAAGACAGAATAAACTACAAATGACAGAACAGCAAAGGCCTTAGAACTACTTATATTTTTAGTCTTCCTCCCATTATATTTACAGCTCTTACTCTACAGCCTCTTATTCCTAAGAGTATTGAAACTCTTTAAAAGGGTGAGAAGAGCCAAGCTCACGAGCTAATTGGTCCTGCTTCTTTCCTAAAAAAGATAAAATAAAAGACTTCCCTCCCACAAATCCTTGCTGCTCGGAGGAAGCACCTCCCAGGTACCAACAGACTGAAGCAGTATCAGGAAATGGCACGAGCCGGTTATTTTAGTCAGCGGAAAGGAGTGGATGAGCCACTTGGCTTTGTGCAGGTTTTCCCTGCTATAGTGAGCTATATTCCACATTATGTCACCGTGACTTGGCAGGCAGCCTGCTACGTGTCCAAGCTATGGCAGATTGTGAAAGACTACCAGAAACATCATACTGCTATGTTATACAGTACAGCGTACTGCTTTCAGGAGAGGAACTGAGATCAAAGAGAAAGATCATTTGATACCCTTCTTCTTCCCCTCAACACTTCTTCAGCTGAGCTTGTAGAAGAGCCACAGAAGGGTAGGGGAAGCTACTTAGAGGGATTTGTGTCCATCATATTCCCTGTACAGCCTCCTTTTCAACCTCCCCCAACCTGTGAGTTTGTGATCCACTCTCTATTGCGAGCCTAAATAAGACACATTAGCAAAGGTAAAGACCTATGAAAAAAATCCGTGTCGTATTCCTAAAGACCCAAATATAAATTCCTAAGCACTTTAAAAAAATACACAAATCAGAGAAATTTTTAATATACTTGACCAACACACAATAACTGGAAGATGAGTTTCATGCACAAGCAAAACTCAGATTATAATTCTAATGCCTAACACAGACTAAACTAAAAGCACTGATTTTAATAGACCTCCATCTATTTCCTCATGTAATTCATCTGTACACATTCTAAATAAAACTGTATTTCCTTCATATTTTACAAGTTCCTGCTCAGTTTTTATGACAGTGTAGGGCAAACTATGGTTGCTTAAAAGCTACACTGCTTCGTGGTTGAACGTGTCTAAGCAGAAGTCTCTGAAGTCACTGTATTCATTTTCAGAACATTCTATAAGAAAAAGTAACATCCCAGTTTTATTACCTCTTATTACATTCTTCATGCAATTTATTGTTTCTTTGCCATACAAAGGGCCATCATCATAACTTTGATAATTATAAGAACATATATTTCTAGTAAAAATATTTACATGGGTGTATAATAACTTCATATTTCTTCAAAAACTTGCCAGGCATCATCAACTCTTTTAAAGCTTTCCAAACACAGAAAGAAACAGTTCTCCCCAAACATGCATGAAATATTTACACGGGAAGAGTAGAACAATTAAGTTTTATAGTGTGCATCACAGACAAGACTCTTCCAACATATTTAAAAACCTGTTTTAAAGAGAGCGCAACGATCAGGTTTTCTTCATGAGCACAAAAGATGGGACAAGTGGTTTACTTCTCAAATAGGGAAATTGTAGCTTTCCTGTTAAGAACTAGGCAGCCTATGGAAATATTTAAATAGTAGATTATTTTAGCTTAGGCGCAACTATGCATTAGCAATTTCTTGCACTATACATTTACCTGTTTACAGAGCAGCACATTTTTAACTGAGGAGACTATTTACATGAGGCTGTTGCACTTAATCACAAAATTAAGGCAGATCTAAGGACTTGTGGAACCATGACTGACTACTCACTGCAGTTGTGAACCACATGGAAGGAAATATCTGATGATGGCGCCCTAGATAAGTTTGCTCCAGAGCCCAGAAGTATGAATTATGTCCTCAGGTATCAACCTGGCCTGTATTTTCAGTTCTTCGAGTCTACATAGAGAAAATAATAGCTATATTTACATGAAAGGTATGTACGAATCTTGCACTTTGAAATTTGACACTCAGTTCTGAAAATTTGTCCTGACATTTATTTTTATTAAGCTTTCACAATCAGCTTCTTCTACTAAACTTAATCTCATGAAGAGACCCAAGTAGACGAATTTAAGCAGGCACCACTCTACTGTCAGTCTAACCAGTAAAAACACGACAGTCCACAAGCTTCAGAAAAGTGAGCCTGCATCATCTTGTTCACTGTTGTGTGTATAATCTAACTGCAAGCTGTAGCTTTAATCACAAAGAGTGAAAAGTGTTTCTTCCAGCCTGTATTATTCTATGCCTTATTGCATCTTCTTAATAGTTCTAAGAAAGCAGTCAAATTTCCTTTTTTGTGACTGACTTAGGAAATCAGCTGAAAAAATGAAGGGGAAAAGCTCTGTGTGTAGATGAGTCTTCCTGAAGAGGCTGTAGTTAGCCATATGCCTTAAATTCTGTGTGTGTTAGAGGTTAATGGTTTCACAGGGTTGGTAACTTGAACATATTAATTACATTATTCTATCTGGTAACCTAAAAGGCCCTATAAAGACATCTTCTGTCAGTCATGCTGTTTTCAAAGCTAGTTAATCTTTATCGCGCTAAGAATAGAAAAAATAGACAGGTAAGCTGCAGCCAGTAAATTTAGAGGGGAGTAAAAAGGAGGATGAGTGCTATAATGCAGGTGTAGCAGTGTTGTTCTAGCAACACATTCCCAAGAAACCACTAACCTTCAAGAAAAGGGGCAGGGGTGACTACTGTTGAACAGAACTCAGCTATCCAGGCTTTAAAGACTGTTTAAGGAAATAGACGCATATATTTAACAACCAGAAAAAAACCAACCAAACAAACAAATACAAACAAAAAAACCAAACACAACAACAAAAACATAATACTAAAATCATCACCACCACAACACTAAAATCGTTGTTTCAGAAGTGGGCTTAGCAGCACTTCTCACACTGCAAGACTCACTGTAGTTGAACTGCTCTGACACTTCAGCAGTTCAAGATGGGACAGCTGCCACACGGAAGGAAACTTAATAACATATATTGTATGTTCTTTTATTGATATTAATTTCACATATATAAGAACAGTTAAAGTGGGTAATCAAACCTCCCTTTTAATATGCCTTGTTTCACAAAACCGTGCAAGTACAATAAATTTTAATTCGAGTCATTAAAAAAGATACGTTTTGTTAATAACACTTTTGTTGTCAAATCAGCCTTTGCTACAACACCACTGATATCAGTAATATTACAAAAGACAGAAATCCGGTGCAGCCTGCTGTCAATCAGTTCTCCTTTGAGCCACATTATGTTTCATTCGTCATCCTGCACACCCTACCTCCTTACCCAGAGGGAAGGGAATTAAAAGGTCACATCTTAGCCAATAAAATATATTTAGCTATTCTGTGGGGAGAAAACAGTATATTTAATCAGTCATCCAAACAAGACAACAGACTACCCAGAAGGTTGCATGCTGCTGCACATCAATAAACATCTTTATCTAGGAACAGAAATGAAAAATATCAAGCCAGTGAAGGTACGAAAGGGGAACTCAAAGCCCTGTCAGAAAAATTACAAAATTAGAGCTGACTACTGCATTCAGCAAATAGATGATATAGACATGGCAGAAATAAGTAGCGCCAGGAGCTAGGTTCAGATAGTAACAGGGGAAAACACTTTGGATACTTTCTGTATCTACCTACTTGCTTTTGGGTCTCTCTACCAGTAAGCACTTAAGTCAATTCCTTTTTCCTTTACCTCTTCAGTCTTTACAGAACTGGTCCACTGTAATCATAATTTTTTAAAAATTAAATAAATAAAAGTAATACCCTGCTGATACCTATTTCAGGATTCTTTTAATCCCCAAAATTGATTTCTCCTCCATTCTTTCAGCCTCACTAATCGAACTGCTTCAGGAAATAATCCTCATGGAACATGTGGAAATAACAAAGAGTGCCTAAACTGTACTTCCACTGCATGTCAAAACAAACATTAGGTGCTTAAAAAGACAAAAACAGTACTGTGATGCTAAGAAAATACATTTATTTTTGCCATCCATCCTGGTACCAAAATACGTATAGTAGACTCGTCACCCTACCGAAAAACTGTAGCTGTAGAACACAGTTTTCCCACTAGAATTACTATAATCAGAATAATACCAACTGGTTTTCTCTGTCGTCTCAAAAACCCCTTGTCTTACAGTAATTCATCTCCTGAACGAACAGGCTTATATACACACAACTACAATGAAATAAGGTTTATAACCTGATCACAGCAGACTGCATAGTGAAATAGGAGGCACTTCAAATGTCAAACCATAAAGCTCTTTAAGATCAGAACAGAGACTCAAGATCACATGATTACAAAACCAGCATAAAATAGCTGGCTAAGAAAGAAGAATTATGAGAGTGTCCATCCCTGGAACAGGTTTGAAGCCACAGGTATCTGAATACAAGAGGGAGAAAAGTGTAGGTTTCTTGATGGGCAAAACACGAGAGAAAGAACAAATGAAGGAACATTGCCAGTGGCACAAGGACGGGGAGGTGGGGGGAAAACAGCAACACCACCACACACCAAACCCCTCCCAACAAAAAACACACACACAAAAACCCACACTGTAAACCATATCATTTTACATGCAAGCTATAGTGAACATATATCCACAGTGTGTCATAGCAGTTAGAGATAAAACATCTCTTATGTTACACAATCCATCCTTTGTCAAGGCAGAATTAAATGTATAGCATATAGGCATTCCTACTTATATAATACGGTGTGCCCTTTTCTTTTTAAATTAATAGATTCATTATAAAGGCCCTCCTCAAAAGAAAAAAAAAGGAAAAGAGTAATTGCTTCCCAAAATTGGCCAAAAAGTTCATGCAGAACCACGCACAATCACCTGCCAGCCTTTCTGCTGGCCAAGTTTGAACTTTCTGTACTAATAGACTTGACTCCTACTCCTGCCAACAACATCTGACCCCAGAAGTGGGCTCTGAGGACAACTTACAGAATAAGAAATCGTGGCACATGACCGCAAGTGTCAGAACTTGACCCTTATGATATATAAAAGATCAATTCACTAAAACACCTAAACATATGTTAATTCTGTTGAAGTCTACAGGTCCTAGGTATACACATGAATGCTTTGTAGAAGAAGAAAGTCTGAAGAATCTACAAAAAAATAAGAATTTCATATTGGATTGGGAGTATCCCTGTGCTTTCGGCACATTACTCTTTCCACAACAGCATAATTCTTAGGAATTGGTACGAAGTACCCAGCACAGTGCTTCACTGTTCCTCATAAAAGCCAACCACGTTCCCACAGCCATTTAAAGGAAGATTCAAACATATTAAATAATTACATACACACCTACTTTTTTCGTTCATCCTTTACAGTTGAGAAACATTAATTTACAATAAATAATAAATTTGGCAAAGGAAAATTAATTTATTACAGTTAAAATAATTTTAGCCACTCAATTTGCCCCCCCGGTCCTATGTGTACTATAGAAGGCTCACTGCCAGCAGTGACTGCAGCACTAGTTGCAAGCATGGGATTTAAGCTGGCACTCTTGTTAGAGCTGAGGTAATTTAAGAGGAATGTCAGCATGCATTTACTTTTCAAACTTTATTACTCTGCTTTAAGAAGAGGAAGAATGCCTGCTATTGTCATTTTAAAAATATTTACAAAATCTGGTTTTAGTCGTGTAGAACCAAAATCAAAACACTAACATCTCTTCATACTGTGTTTCTTTTATAAGAAAATATAAAATAATAATAGTTAGAAAAGCCGCATTTAGTGGGGAAAAAAAAAAGGTTTTTAAAGAGAAATGTGACTAGTCTTCACTCTAGACAAAGTTCAAGGATACCGTTGAATTAAAAGGAGCTACATGTGGGCAGTTCTGCAGGCTATGAGCAGTTGGGAATCTGGCTGCCAAGCCACTCAAACCCAGCTTCCCTTGAACACGCAAGTTCCTACCATGGAGAGCCACGAGGGGAAGAACAACTCAAGCTAATGAGAACTACACTCTTTGCATGACTTCAGTCCTAAATGAAAGGCCACATTCTCACCCTCCTGACTGCAGATTGAATTTCCCTCTCTTCTTTCGGTAGAGAACAATATAACCTATTTTAAAATAATCTTTATTTCTCTTTAATGAACAGGATGATGTAAACTGCCTTGGTAGCCACTTGGCAGCAGCCTTTTCTCACAGCATTGGGATGTTTAAAAAAGAAAAAAATCACCTCTGTACCATGCAGGCTTTCCAGAGTCATCTCTAACAGACATATATTTTACTATTACAGAAACCCAGGGAAGAAATGCAGAAGCTGAGCAGAATAAAGCTGCAAAAGGGAACCACGTGGGGAAGTAAAGAGGCAATTTACTCTTTGGCTTCACAAATAGCAGGCAACAGAAAAACCACTGAGTTTCCATTATACTTTTCCTATTAAATCAAGTGCATTTTTGAATACACTAATCCAAATTTGTAATAGCAGCACTAAGGATGAAAATAAAAGCCCATCCTCTCCAGTCAAAAAGGAATTCTAACAAACAGAGTGAACCAAATGGAGAAATGACAATTTATTCACTCTGTCCCCTCCTGCTCTGCCTAATGCCTGATATGAGGGAAGCTCAGTATTGGGGTGGTGGTGCCACTCAGCCCTTATTCTCCAAGACAAGGCTCCTAAAATGATGCCATTTTGAGGTAAGGCACCTGTCCACCGGCAGCAAGCATGAGACCATCAACTCATCTTAAGCTGCCCAAAACGAGGCCATCACACAGCAACATTTTCCAGTCACTACAAAACTTGCTTCCAAACTGAAATAGCTACCCAGAGATGAAAAGCTCCATATTGCATTTCTAATCGACATACCATCTAGTTCTTTCTGAAATTTTTTTACATATTTTATAACAATTCATATAATTTTTCCTGACCTTGCGAATCTTGCTCCCTTCAAAATGTTTCCAGATCATTTTGACTTTCATCTAGCAACCATTTTTTAGAATGCATGTGAGAAATATTCTGTTGCTCACTACCTATTTGATCAGACATACTTCTTTAGAAAAAAGGTCAGATAAAAATTGGTATAATGTGGAGCTCTAGTGGTAGGGGGGAAGTAAAGCAGCACATAACACCAACTATGAAAAAGTAGATACTGACCTTTAGTACGAAAAAGACAAGAGAAAACACTGTAACAGATGAATTTAAACAAGAAAGAAAAGCAAGAGAGCTTGGCATCAAATTCAACAATGTTTCAGGCTCACAGAATATATCCTTGCATGCAACATTATAAGCAACATTCATTTTTAGTACACAAACTTGGATCTTGTAACTTATTGCAGTCAAGCAACAGAAAAAACAACATCAGCACTGTATGCTCATGTTAGCCTTAAAGGAAAAAATTATATATATAGTACAGCAGGAAACTAACGTTCCTTACCAAAAGTAGCTGGGAGTTGAGTAATTCTAGGCACTCTTTTTAAAACAGTCCTAGTCACATATATTGTCCTTTTCATGTTAGTCATGGTAACTCCCATACCAGCCAATAAATACTCTGCTCTCCATTGAATCATCAGCAAAATACAGCACCAACCATTGTAGCCAGTTTTAACACCAAGATGCAGTTGTTCTTTCACACTAATGAGTTTGGTAGGAATTAAATCCTAAAACTAGAAGAGCTACTTCGTTATACACACGGTACTATCACACGTCCTATTGACAAACATCATCAGCCTCAGTCTTGTTGACAGTCCATATTCCAACTGTAAAGGAAATGTTTCTTTATACAGAGTGATAGGATATGTAAAGCACACTGCATGTAGTGTATTTCACCTCACAGAGGCTGCTGGAATTCCTACACTACCCTGTGAAATACTAGCATTATTTTCTTAACTTTTAAGATACCATTTGAACTTGGGTATATATTAGCAGAAGTTAATAAAGCTAAAGCAATATTGACAGTTGTCAGACTGTCAAAAAGCAGCATGAAAAACACAAAAGAAACATAACAGTGTGTGTGTGTACAAACAATCGATCCCAGTATTAGGAGGCCCCATTTCCAAAGTCAAGCAACATCACTGGTTGCATAAACACACACAGCTTTTGAACCCTCAGTATGAAACCTGCAACCCCTTCCTAGGCAAACTGCTTTCATCCAAGACTACAGAAAAATGAGACTGAAAAGCTCTTGTATATATTACCACTAACTTGTAACAGACCCTCCACCTATTTCAATCCATGTAATAAATTGTTTGATATTTTCACTGGGAACTTTTGTTGTACTTCCCAAGCTGAGCACACAATACTTTGATTCAGTGCTACGCCACTGAAGACAGGATATATTTCTTCTTGCTAGGTTAGATCATTAACTTCTTTGTATTATTGTTTGGCATCACCCAGCCCAACTGCGGTTTTTAACTAGCATTAATTCCAATCCAATGCTACAATGGAAACAGATTATTCTGGGCTTTACACCTTTTCCCCCCAAGGTACAGCTGTTGACTGAAGAGGCATCCCCTGGATCTCACATGCATTTTAAACACACAGGATACCAAAACCCCCAGAGTTAGAAGCCTCACAGAGATTTCCGAGCCGAGTCTGTTACCTGGTGGGCAGTTGCACTCTGGAGGCGCTTCTCTCGCTACTCGTATTTTCGCCAAGTGCTCGTAGGATTTCTGTGGGCGAGAGAAGCAACGTGAGAGCCCTCGGCGAGCTCCCACCGCCCCGGCCAGCGAACCGCGATTGACCGCTGTTCCGCGGGGCGCGCAGCTGGCCAGGGCTGCCCCCCGGGACTGGACCCACGGGGGCTCACCGACTTCTCCACCCCCACAACAACAACATCCTGACACCGCCGGCTCTTCCCCCTGCACCAACCCCCGCCACGTTACGGATGAGAAAAGCCTCGGTGGCATCTGCGCGGGGTCACCCACGAGTCCCCCAAAGGCCGCCCCAGCAGCTGGGGGCGCCCCCCGCCCGGGCTCGGGCCCCGCCGCTCCCCGGGGATGCGGGCTCACTGTCCGCTCTTCGCCCCAACACTCCGCCCGCGGAGCTGCCTCCAGCCTCCCCCCGTACCCCGTGGCCTCAGCCGGCCTCCCGTCGCCCCGCCGCACATCGTCTCCCCGCTGCACATCATCCCGCATCCCCGGCGCACACACAGGCTGAGAGCAGCCACCCCCGTCCCGCGCACCTGGGCGAGAAGTCGCTCCACTTTCTCCTGCATCATCGCGTTCAGCTGCTCCAGGGACCAGCCGGGCAGCGGCGGGAGCGGGGCGGCGGCGGCGGAGCTGCCTCGGGCGCTCTCGATGGCCGCGACCCTGGCCTGGAGGTCGCTGGTCCGCACCCCCAGGTAGACGCAGGAGGCCGCCGCCAGCGCCGAGAGCAGAGCCGCCAGCGCCGAGCAGCACGGCCCGGCCCGCCGTGGGCAGCGGTCCCCGCTGCAGCCGGGCTTGCCGCTGCCATCCCGTCCTGCGGCGCCTCGGCTCTTCCCCAGCATGCCCTTACACCCTTCAGCTGCGGCAGCTTTGATTTCCTTTCCTCCGCCCCCCATGGAGGCAATTAGTTTACAAACAGCAGCAACAAAAATAATAACAATAAAGTACGAGAGCGTAAATACCAAGAAGGCAAAATAATATTTGAGAAAAAAAAAAATGCGACGAGAAGCCCAGAACGGGCTCACACACTTTCAAGGCAAAGCGGCGGCGCCCACCGCAGCCCGCACCGCACGGTGCCCGGCAGCGGGTCGCGACTCAGCCGCGCAGCAGGACGAGGGGACGCGGAGCCAAAAGCCGGCGAGCAGGGCCGGGTTCGGGGCGAACCCCCGCGGCTTCCACCCGCCCTGCGGAGGGAGCAGCGTGCTCTGCTGCGGGTTTGCCACTTGTCAGAGAGGTTTTCAGGCGCGGGGCGGGAAGCGCCCCCCACCCCCTCCACCTCCCACTCTCCTCCCCGCCGCCGCCGGACTTGTTGCTCCCCCTCCACCTGCCTGCCGGCGCCCAGCAGCCGCGCCGGGCGGGGAAGCCCGCAGGCGGCCGGCAGCCGCGTCACCCCGCCGGCAGGCAACCCGCGCTGCCCCGCGGCCAACCGCGCAGCCACCGCCCCCGCCGGCCGGCCCGCCTCCCCGCCTTCGCCAGCATAATTTATTCACCTAGGCGGAGGGGAGCTCTCTTTGCATAATGTATGCACGGCGCGCGGGGCATTAGAATAACAAATGAGGGGGGTACCGGGGCGGGGGCTGGAGGAGGCGGCGGCTGCCCCGCCGGGGGCCGTGCTGGGAAACCGCGCTAATTTACGGCGGTTTATGAGCGGGCTGTCATGCCCGCGGTGCGCGCATAAAACACGGGCAGCGCTCGGCCCTCCCGTTCTTTTTTTAGAGCGCGGAGGATAAACGCGTATAGCTCAGCGGCCAGCGAGTGCGCCCGTGTGAGGAGAGGGCTCGCATCCAGAGGAGCAGCAGGCACTGACTCCCTATTGCATGGAGATGGTTCAGTTTTAACTGATTTTCTTTCCATTTGCTTATTTACCAAGTTGCTTCTTCACTATGTCATGCACACCAACCCATTTTCATTGCTCCTACTCTGTACGACGGGAAAATAAGCATCCCCATCCAAAGAACTGCACGCATGGCCTGTGGAAAGCTTGTTGGTTTCTGTCCCTTTCCCCTCTGCCTCTTATCTTCCAAGTGCTGCATTTACCTGTTGTACTTTGGTTCTCATCTCGTCATTACCACAGCGCGTGTCCTACGTAGTACTTGCTGTGGCATTTCTTGTGCCCAGCAAACTTCTCGCATCAGAGAAACTTCTGGACCAGACTCTGAAGGAACACATAGATCGCCCTGGTTGGCATTTACTCACATGAATACTTCCTGTGACTACTTACAAGATACAAAAATGCATGGGGTGAGAAAGAAAATTGCCTAACTATGGTACTTCTCAGATAAGACTGTGTTAGTTTGGAGTACAGATCAGGTTTCCTTAAGGAGTCGTATTTGTGCTGTTTTATTACTTATTGTTTCCCAAGTATTCAAGCAATCGCAACTGTCATGAAGACACGAATCCAAAAAGCTTTGTGGGTTTCAGTACAATTACTTAGACTTTGAATAAAGTGTACCAGAAGTTCACAGTTAGTCATTTATTCTTCGTGATTTGTCTTTTTCCTGTCTAAAAAAAGTTTTGTGGACTCGGGTTATGGAGAAGAAGTCATGAAGATATAGCGCTAGGCGATAATTTCTTCACGATAAACAATTAATAGTTGCAATGCATAGTTTGCAAGCAAATTCCCCCAAGGGGCACATACCTTATGATCAAGCCTTGTGAATAACAACTGCTCTTTCCAAAACATGGGCTTGCACACAGACTATCTGTTGGCAATAGGAAGACGAAATGGTATTTGGAATGAAAAAATCCGACAGAAGAAAACAAATAATACCCACATGCTCTTATTTGGTGCATAGCATGGGCTCCCCGAGGGTGGTATGAGCAGAGCCCAGGCTGCCTCGGCGATGCTGGCGGGTCTGTGAGGCGCTGGGAGCCATCGGCGCCAGCTCCAGCGCTTGACATCACCCCCTGCGGTTGGCAGCCAGCACCATTACTCACCCCTACTCGTGGCGGCATCCAGCAAAGCGAAGCTGCAAACCCGCAGGACGTGGTTGTCCTCACGAGTTGATGTGGTGGGTCACCGAGGCGCTGCTGGGGGCAGGATGGCTGCCAGCACCTGCTGCTGCCTGGGCTGAACTCAGGCGGGTGCTGCCTCCTCTAGACCAGGGGGAAGTTTCCTCCTGAAATCAGCTCTTCTTATTTCAGCGCAGACATGGGTATTCTCTGGCTGCTTCAGGGCCCGATATAGGGCACAGACGTCCATGTGCCCATGTATCAGTGTGTCCTAGCTCAACGTTTTGCTCAGCCAACAGATGCAGTTTTTCTGTCCCAGCATCACGCTGTCCGTTTGTTTTGGACAAGGTATATTCCACATCAGAAATGAAATGGCCTGAGACAGAAGCTTCTTTGTTGCATTAGATTTACATGTACTTGCCATCATAAAGATTGCTAAATGAGCCAGATCACCATGTGTCTGTGGGGCACGATGCAATGCCGCTTTTCCTACTGGGTAGCAAATCTCGTGCTAGCTGTTTCTTATTCTGAGGACGTATGACGAGGAACCTTTATTTTTCTGTCTGGTACAAATAGAAAACACTGCTGTACTAGAATCAAAGCGCAAACTAGGCAAGAAAATTGTTAAAATATTTTTTAAAAATTGTTTTCATGCTTTTCTTTTCAGTAGGTAGCTATACCTCTACACACCTGGGAGAAACATTAGCCCTGCCTGGTCTCACCTCTGAAAATAGAAGAGGCTCATCCATTCCTTGTGCATCTCTCAGCTCACATGTATCCTCAGGCAAAGGTAAACATGATCAAGAAGAGCGAGAGCAGAAAGACCAGTCCTCGCTCCAGTTTAAAGCTACATTATTCTTTTTGCCAAAGCTTGGTTATGGTAAAGATGTCATCTAGAATTTTGTTCAAATGCTTAGAAATGACACAATTTGAGAATAAATTATCTCAGATAGCTATTGTTTTAATGTGTTTTCACACAAAAATAGATAGCAGAGAAGCTTTGAAGATGCAAATTAGCTGTGTGTTCTTCTGATGGAAAAAACATGGTGATTTTCCTGCTGGTGGAATATTTATTCACCTCACAGCAAGGCTACACGGTCCAGAATAGACTAGACTGGACTACAGAATCTGAGCAGCAAGCTAAATTAAATGCAGTCTGATTAAATCTAGCACAGGAGTTGTTCGTGTGGGTGAAGAACACAACACAGCTGGTTTACCTGTCATAAAATTTTCTGGTCACGTCTGCCCGAATAGAGAGCGTTAAGCAGCTGTACCCTCCCGTGTTCAGTTACTTGATACCATCAAGTGGACAACCGGCAGCTTTGCAGAGTGCTTACCCCGTATAAACACAATAAACTGGAGAAAAAACATCTAAGATTCAGCCTTGCTGCTTTTGCCAGCTTTCGACAAGCGGGAGGCAGAGCAAATCCAGGACATGTGTACGTTCAGTGCCAGTGAGCCTGCTTCTTATTTTGCAGCCGTGATGATGCCAGAGTCAAGAAGGCATCTACTTAGGATCACAGCTAAGATTGAAAACAGATTTCTGTAGCACTTTTGAGAGTGCTATTCATCCAATGAAAGAAATGGTTTTCTTCTTTTTTTTTCCCTCTCTCTTTAAAAAGCCACTATTTTTTACTCTTTTTTATTGGTGAAGATTTATAGGTTTTGAATTAGAGAGAGTAACTTGGTCTAAGGAGTCAAACTCCTACTCCAGGAGTAAACCAGATGGCTGTTTACACAGGCAAGCAGTAATTTAACTGCTTGCAGTCAGGAATTGTATCTCAGACCTTGCTGGTCACACTTAAGGTGATACACCACGTAAGTTCAGGTTACAAAACACTTAAAATGCTTAAAAATCCTGTTTTGCATCTGGTAGCTAGAATGTAGCATCTTGAAATAAGAGATATAATGATATATCAGATGTATTGAGCTGGCTGCTAACACGTGCAGGTGGAATATAAAAAAGGGGAGACCTGCAACACTCCAACTCAAATGGTAGCAAGAGAGTAGGAGAATTTTAAATAAAGTCTGCTGAAGTGCTCATGCGTGCAGACCCGAGGCGGCCACGCTTCCCACCAGGAGGGGAGTGCTCTCACTTTGAAGATTCAAATCTCTAAATGCCACGTTTCGGCAGATCTCGTGCACGACCAGGCCAAAGGTATTGACACAAGATGCTACTGTTTGCATTTCATGGGTCTGTGTTTGAAGATGTGGATGGTGTTTGCAGATAACAATTTTCCACTAGACAGGACTAGTGTCTGGAGTTCTTTCCGTTTTTTTTATGTCTACAGCATGCTGTACTCTGCCTGACCAATCCACAATCCACTACTGAATTTCTTTACCAGATACAACATAAACTTGTGATTAGACTCACACGAAAGCGGATCAGTCGAAAATAAATACTCATCCGCTGAAATGACAAGCCATGTTCGGTTTGTAAAATATTTTGCATACATGGTCAAGAAAGGCAGAAAACAGAAAATAAATGCAAGTAGAAACTGGAGTCTGGGGCTCTGTGTTGGAACTGAGGTGACACACACAAGGATCAAAGCTTGAATGGTTAATAATGGTCGTCCATGCTCTAAGATAAGAGTTAAAACCTTCTATTCCAAGTGTTCCTGCTTTCAAATAGAGCTTATATTTTATTCATTATATATAGACTTGAATTGTATCTGTGTTCTACTGCTGCCTCCCTTCCTCTCACTCCTGCTCAGTTCAGCCTTTGAATTAGTGTGCATCTTGCACCCTACAAGACATTTCACTCAACTTTTGTGTTCTTATACGGCTAAATGCAAGGTAGAACCAGAATCCAGCACTTCTGTGAGTTGCTTCCCTTCTCAGCTCTCTGGCAGGCTAGATGGTATGGTACTTCTCATTGAGCTGCTCATAATATCTGCCAAGATAGCAGTAAGTCACCAAAAAAACCCCAGAAAACAACTTACTTCACTGCTTTGGGAAAAAAAAGCTGGAAAAGCCTTTCACTTTCAAATATCCAAATTGATTGCCTTCTGTCACTTTAAATTTAATATGAGCACATTAAAGTACAGTACACATGATGCGGTACATTAATATATTTAGCAGATGGATAACACTTGCTTGTGATTTAATAGTTAGATATACTCGTTTCACATCTACTGTACAAACACTTCATATATTTGAATCTTTAAGTCAGACTTATCTTCAGACTAGAGGCAATTGAGTCACATGAGCATAGGATTTAGTTTATTAGTTCCATAACCTTACTGGTATTTTGGCAAACCTGATAAAAAATACATATAAAAAAACCCCTCTTGCATCTGGATTTTAATATATTTCACAGGATTTCCTTTTGCAACACGACGAAACCAGCTCTCCTAGACCTACAAACTGACTGATTCAAGACAAAATTCAGACCCTGTATGTCATTCTTTACTAAAATTCATGAGCTTTTTTCATGTAAATATATTACGAAACACTTCATAACAGATAAACCGACTATCTTACATTTGGCACAGCTTCCAATACTTGCTTTAAAATGCAGTTGACGCTTGGGAAGCCCTGTCAAGAATTTTACTGAATGGAGATCCATAATCAGAAATGAGATGAGGAGACCAGACTTGAGAACTTCAGACTGAAAAAAAGGCATCCTTGCCCTGGCTCCAGGCCAATTAACATCGTTTGGTTCCCTGGTTTGTTTATTTGTATACAAACAAACACCACTGGAATTCATGGGTCCTGGTGAAAGGTTTGGACGAAGCGTTTCTGAGCCTGTAAAGCCCTTTACTAACACATAACTTCGCTCATGTGAGTAGTCTGATCCAAATCAATAGGATTAGTCATGGAAGCAAACTTTCACGTGTGCTGGAGTATTTGGCAGATATAAAAATGCCAAGATGTGGGTCAAGATGTAGGATCCAGCACAAAAACCTAATTACAGAGCAGGGAAATCTTCTACATCTCGTTGATTCTAAATTTCTGGTTGCTTTTCTCCTATCTTTTTCGCATGAGGTCATTACTAAATAATTTCCGTATGCAGAAGCAGGTATTTTTTAGAAGTTATTTTATTTCTCAGAGAAACTATTACAATAAAGAGTATGCTCCTGAGAGGTCATGGTGGAAACCACCCCTGAAAAAGGCAACAGTAACTCTGAGCATATTTTAATGCCACAGCACAAAGACCAAAGTTATCACAAATGTAAAGGTGAAGAGCACAGGATATTAGCAACCATAGAATCATTACCATGTGATAAATTAAAGTTTTTCTAAGCACTGTCCATTACTTACAACCTTAAAAAGACAGAACCATCTGAAACCTACAGACATTGGTCAAAAGCTAGAACAGATTATTGTGGGCCAGAGAATTAAGAATCAGAAAAGGCAGCGGACAGAAGGAAGAAGATTTGATTACCAAATTAAAAGGAAGGAGCCAGGGAGCAAGCATGAGAAAAATCACTGTGTGGATTTTAAAAGGGGGGGAGTTGCAGCAGGAATCCTTCCCTTGGTTCAGTGAACGGTGCCCTCCAAGTTTCTTAAAGACAGATAATGCCTAGTAAATTTCCACACCCCACGCCCCCCCCCCAATTTGGAATAAGTATTTTCCAGGTAATTTATCTGAAATAAAATATTTTCCTATGATCGCTTCATATTTAAGGATCAGTCCTTCATTTTAAACTGGCCTCCACAACCCTGCTCAGGATCATGTTCTTCTCTGTTTAACCAAATTACTACGATGATATCAAGTGAAAATCCTTATCAGGATGTCCAGTATCCTCAATTATCTTCAGCTTCTCTTCTTGATGCTATTAGTGATTCCTTGGTCCTGTGAAGGTTTCTATTTTACGTTGGTAGGTCTGAAGAAGGCAGTGGTGGGCTCTGAAGATCTGTCTTTTCCAATTGGTTGTTGAACCTCTCATTACTTCATTCAGGTGTCAGCACAGCTGTCTATGTGCTCATTGCCACCGTGCCTCAGTCAGTCACATCACAGGAAAAAAGCGCCACATCATCCAGCAAATTGTGAAAAAGCCAGTTGTCCAAGCACGAGTACTCTGTCTTAACTCTCAAAGCTGTTGTGTCTCGAAACAAAAGCCTGAGAACATGTTTAATTTCAGATTTGGTTTCCTACATTATAGAATTCAATGACATGTTGCTATAAATTAAATGTATCTTTTTTTTAATAAAGGATGCTTATCTCATGCAGGTTTATCACACTCTTCTGATGACAATCAGAATTCAGCCACTGCTGAAGATAGATTCTGGATAAAATACAAAAATTTGAACAGATCAAAACTGGATTCAACAGAAATCCCATTTTTATTACTTGTATTCTTTTCTGCACTAATCCCTAATTTGACTGTCTTTATCAATGTTGGTACCTTCCCTAGTTATTCAAGTACAGTTTCAAAATGTTATGCCACTAGCAACTGGAGATTTTAATCCCCTTTCAAAGGATGTGAACAAATATTTCTGGAAAATGGTTTAAAAACAAAACACAAAAAAACAATGACAACAGAAAAACATGCTCTAAAAGATTTATCCACATCTGCAAAAGAACTATTTAGTTTTTCTGGATCAGAACAAAATTAATTTTAAGCCACTTGTAAGTACATAACAAAAACTATGCAGTAGGGTCCCTGCCAGGTGCAGAAGTATGTACTACGGATTTAGCTTATTTTTCCAACGTTTTGAGAAGACACCCTGGTTTTCTCAGACCTTTTATCCCCACCAAACTGCCAGCTGTTCATCACTCACTTTCCTTCTCCTTACAATGGGCTTGGGTCTGCTGCATGTGCTGCAGACCAGGAGCACATGAAAATGGCCAGCAGGCTTCCCAAAGCTCCTGGCTTTGTGACTCTCTAGGCTTCTCTTTCCCAATTATAAAACCTTTGAGAAAGTGGTTTATGGGGCATGGGATGGTCAGTCTCTGAGGCTGATTCTAAAAGTTGCTGTTAGAAGTCTCTTTCACATACCTCTCCATCTCTGAACAGCACTGTCACATCTTTTGTGTGAAATTCTCGGGAAGGAGAACGGGGTAAGGTACCTGTGATATCTGGGCAAAAATTAAGTTGTTATGATGAAAACTGTGGAACTAAGGTGTCGCTGAGCACAGCCTGTGGGGAGTCACAGAGATTAAAAAGTAAGCTGGTGGTCAGAAGATTGTCTGAAACCCAATCACAAACATTTAGGACATTTTTCCTTGCCACAAGTAGAGAGATAAAGCAGGCCAGTCAGGAGATGTTATCAGCTAAAGAATCCATAGATCTCCTGTAGATTTCACAAGTATTCACGTGAATAAGCATAATAAAATAGCCCGGCTGCTCGGGATTACAGGTCCCAGCCTTGTGTCTGCATCATCTCAACTCCATCAGGCCACCAGCTGCCAGAGACTTTACTACATCTTTCAGGGGCACAGATTCTTCAAATAACTGTCATAGACTTCTTGTAGCTGTCGTATTTTTCACACTACTTGTATTATTTTTATGCCGAAGGTAAAGTCAAGCTGTTTTGCCTTCCCTGTTTGCTGTGCCTTTAACAAAACTCAAGTCTTTGATGATAATGCTGTGTAGATCTAGTGCAGTGAGAGATGATTCAAGGGAGAAAAGGACCTCTAGGTAACCTGTTAATTTACCATCCTTGATATCAGCCATGCTCCTTAGTCCTGGATCCCTTCTGCAGGGTTTCCATTTTCCACAGCCTTGCGATGCTTCTTCCTCACCCAGATCCCTCCATACATTTCCCAGAAAACTGCACTGCTCCTTTATAGATGCCCACTTAGAAGTCAACACAAGCTTTCCTGTTCCTTTATCTTTCCAAGACAGCACTGTCAAAAACAATCAGCTGAAAGTTACACATGTTAAATGCTCTGTCTGCCTCAGTCTCGCGGGGAGCTGGGAGAGACACGCTGTCTTTATAGGTGAGCACAAATATATCCACAGCCGGCCAGATGGGATGGACAGCAAGGGTCGGTCATGGTGGGGGCTGATAAAGGAGGAAGCTGGAGGAGAAGGGTAACCCTCTGTGAACATTGCAGAAAGCAGTAATGTTTGGAGGGAAATATGAGGAAAGCAAATTTATTACGGCCCTTCGCGGTTGAGAGCGACGCCCCTGAAGGCTCTCTATTGATGGAGCAGAAGTAGGGCTGAGAGAAGAGAATGGACAGGCTTTGATGGTGGGACATAACAGCACTATGGGTGAAAAAGCAGAAGGGCAGAAAAGATCTATAATTGTGACAGAAAACACTAGATATTTAGATATCCAGGGAACAGGAGGAGATATAGGAACTTTCAAGCCTGTGTTTTCACAGCTAGCTGGGGGAAGGATGAAGCCGTCTTGTCTGGCCTCAACAAACCTCACGATCACCTCTTACACGTGGAGAGGTTGCCCTGTTAACAGCAAGTAGCAAGAAAGTGTGCAACAGACTTAAGGAACAGCGTTTTCCAGCTGAGAGTTTTGTTCTAGGTTGGTTAAAACCAAAAAAAAAAAAAAAAAAAAAAGTCTTTCTGATGTTTCTGGTTAAGGACAGCTCGGGTCTAAAATTAAAAGAGTCCCTGTGTTAGAGGGACAGAAACAGACCCCAGCGGGCTTTGGGAGCAGCATTCCCCTGGTGGGGCAGGAAAGGGAATGTTTTTTGATCACTGCAGCCGAAGTATTTTCTGCTTGATGTGGAAGGCCAGGTGGGTGAGCGGGGATGTGGCGTACAGAAAGGCTCTCTGGAGAGGGGTCCGTCATGTTTGGGGCTCAGTCTCCTGGATGAAACAAAGAGAGGAAGAATGGTTTGGGGAGAAGTCCTCTCCCAGGGTACTTACTCGTATGTCTGCTTTCTGACACATACCTACCCAACACGAGTACTCCAGTGGGTTTTGCCTGACATCGTGTTTAGATAAACTACCCTTCTGAAACAGCAGGATCATCTGTGTATAGTTCTTCACTGTTACTGAATGTGGACTTCGACACATTTAAGAAATGTTGTGCTCTTAATTTTCTGTTTCATCTTGCCCTGGAAGATAGTTTGGTTCTACCGTATTTTTCTATACTTCTCTGTCCTATGTGATTGTAAGTGTTTGAGACCTATTAAATATAAAAGCTCTTTGACATCAGCTGGAGCACAGCTGAGGATTAAGCCTGCCCCTCAATGCTCTGCCTGCTGCTTCTCATGTGTAAATCCTATGTAGAAACCACTCCCTTCCACAGAAATCAGCCGTGGCCTGCATGAAACACAGCAGACGCCTTGTAAAACAGATCCAAAAGGAACCAAAGATACCTTTTCCAACGAACTTTGTGATTAATATAAAATTCGGCATCGGAGCAGCTCCCCTTAGGAAGCCAGCGAATAGACATCTATAACTCACTTGTCTATAAAATGCCTCCTGGAAACTTTAATGGGTGTGAGCAAGCGCCTCTCAGCTCTGTGCCGCTTGGTGTGCTCAGCGGTGGTGCTGCCAGGCTGCTGTGCTACTGGGGATGGGCTCATCACAGACACCCACCCGTGCCCGGGACGTGCCCCACACAGCCACCCAGCTCGGCTGACCCCAGGTTATGGCTGCAGGCACCAATACAGTAATCTCCAAAACGTAAGAAATACTCAAAAGTTACCGAGACCGAAGCAAACTGGTAGTGCTGGTCATCTAAACGATAATAAAATTTGGCCGTAAGGTGGGAATCCACTTTATTTCTGGCAATGCTTAAATATTTTGCTGCCAAGGGTTCATCAGCTGTGCTTTATGGTTTGGTTATTTGAGTCTCCATTAATGTGTCTGCTCTGGAACTAATTTGTAGGTGGTTTACCCACAGGAATACCAGCCCATATGCTTAAAATAAAATGGGGTAGAGAGATACATACATATGTAGAGAGGGGGATTTTTTTTTTTGCAAGTGATAGCATGCTTGTATATGGTTACAGTGTGTAAAAAATACTCCAAAACCTTCTGCTTAATCCATGTTTATAGGAAAAGTCCTATACACTTATAAAAGAGTGAAGAGTCCTGAAACAAATACCATAAATCAGCTGCAAAACTTCATGAACTACAACCGTGATGTAAAAGCTTCCTGGACCGATGGGAGAGCCTGAGGGTCTTTGCAGCCTCTTAGGCCGCTGTGCTGCTGGCTGGTCGCTCCTCAGCACCCACCGTCACCCAGCTCCTGCTCTGTTTCTTAGGGGAGCTGCCTTTTGCCTTAATGAATTCATCTGGACGCCAGTTGTTTGTTTGGGTCTTGGGTTTTGGTTTGGCTTTTTCATTTGTTTGTGGGGTTTGGTTTTGGTTGTGTTTTGGTTTAATTTTGTTGGTTTGGTTTGGTTTTTGTTTAGTTGTGGTTTGTTTGTTTGTTTGTTTGTTTGTTTGTTTTTCCACTAGATGCTGATTTGAAAATACGTATTGACAAAGAAAGGCAGATAAACCGTGGGCAGGCTTCCTGCTGTAGCCCTACCGTTGCTGCCATTCACACCCTTGAGAATCAGGGCACGCTGGAGCAATCAGCTTTTCAGAGGCATCTGCCAAAACGTTGCTTCTCTCAGATTTGAGTCTAACATCTATTGATTTATTGCAGTCAGAAGATGGGACCCATCAGAATTAATCACCCTCTGTGCTTACATCCCACCTTTTTGTTTCTTCCTGTGGCTCCTGTGATCTTCTCCAGCTCCAGGCCTGTCCATCTTCCCCTTGGTTCAGAGTCAGCATCCTTCTTGCCAGCAGAGCTTGTCCCCTTTCTGACTGCAGCTGCACTGCCAACCCATCCTATCTCTGCAGGCTTCTGTAGAGCTCTACTGCCAAACACCCGTCGAAGACTGACCTGCTACATCTTCCTAAATGCTCCCAGCAGAATTGTCACTCCATACAAATGCTTGCAATGCTGTCTCTTGACTTATCGTGTTTGTGGCTATATGAAAAATCGTGCAAGGAGGTGTATTTCATTGCAGGATTTATCACACGGCATAGCAGAAAGAGGAGGGAACACTCTTTGCAGAAGTGTGCTGCACGAAATGCATATATCTTTGCAGTTATCTGCTCGTTGAAGTGAGCAATAGTTCTTTATTATGGGCTACATATCTAATGCCATTACCACAGGTCAATGAGATCTACTAGGGGCAAGGAAGATACCTGGGTTTAGGGTATGGCTCTCAAATCAACTACCTCTTTATTTCCTGTTTTATTGGTCTTATTTTCCCAGTGGCTCACTCTGTGCATCTGTACTCTGCATTTCATTATAACTTAAGCAACTTGTTTCAGCTACCTCTTGTGCTGCTCCATATTTTGTAAGATCCTATTTAAGCCCACAAAGGTCACTGTTCTTTCCCCACGAGCTGTGTATTCAAGTCCCATTAATATTAAATAGGATTTGAGGGAATACATTGAGGGAGAATAAGCCTCTTAAACACCTCTTTTACCATACCTATTTTATTTCTTTGGCATTTCTCACCTCTTGAAGCTATTTTCGTATTTTCCTGTCTATACAAGAACAGACCACATATCGTCCTTCTGACATGATTCCCTCCCTTTCCCTGCTGAGGACTCTCAAGGAAGCCAGGCACGTGGCTCTTTGCTCTGTTTTCTTTTGCACTTCCCTTTAAGAGACACAGTTTGCTTCCCCTCTAGACCCGTTTCCACTTAGAGACCATTCTCCTCTGGTTTGCCCTGAGAAGGAACATATACTTGCCTGAAGCCACATAGTGTTCTAAAACTAACATGACGACTCATTTATTTATTAGCCTTCTACGAAACCTTTTTTGACAGTATCTTTCATCCTTAAGTACTTCACAAGTTAGGACTTTAGCACTGCCTGAGGGGTGCTGTGGGCCATAGGGATGTGCAGCCCCACTGCAGTAGGTGATTTAATGTGGATCCATTTCAGAAAAGAAGCGCTTTCATGCGAAGTTTAGTCTCTGTCTATCGGCAGCGCCGCTGACTTGTGGCAACCACTATGGTGGACAGAACTAGGAGTTAATGCACGGCTTCATGTGTTATTTCCTTCTTGAAATGATGGTCTGAGACAGAAAGTGTCATTTCTACACATCTCCAAAAGACTAAACAGCATTTCTATATTCAAATGAACCATTTAGCTTCAGTCTCTGATTCAATTGTTTTTCTGTCACCCAACAACGAACTGCTAAATGAGTCGAAAATCTGTTCTGAGCTGAAGATGTCTTTTCTGTAGTACTAATCCCTAAGAAAGTGAAACAGAATATGGAGGCGAAGGAGGATAGAAGGTCACTTGCATGCAATCTAGTTTAAAAAAAAATGTTCTGGGGATCTGTTAGCCATGGCTTAGAACTGTTAGAATGAAGGCACTTAACAACTGAGATTTTGAGGATGTTGCAATTTGTCATGTAAGAATTCTGCTTTAAGCGCCTCTAACCAGCTTCCAAAGGTGCCTGTATAACTTCATAGTTTACAGTTGCCTAGGTAGTACATTGATCACAACTTTTAGCTTTGGGTGACAATTTCAAAGCATCTCTAGCTTAGTCATTACTGCTTTTGCAATGATTGTTAGTTAACCTTGCCTATCTCAAGTGCCTGTGAAATGAATCTGTAATCGCACAGGGCCAATTAACCTTTATTTCCCAGGTGAGCGAGGTAGCTGATAGTGTAATGAAGGAGCACTTAGAGAAAATATCATTTCATCTGGAAAACTTACAGCAGGAGTGAGAACAAGGACCCTATCACGCAAGGTAGCTCTTAAAAGGTGTGCATAATAAAGGGGCTGTGTGAGCCGTACACAGGGACTCCAGTAACAGCTCCTGCGTTAACGGGAAAGTTACCACACTGCTGTTTGCTTTTTACTCCTTTTCCCCCTCCTCTCCTGTTAACAGCGGCCCTGTGAGCACCACGAAGTAGGAGCTTTCGGCTTGCGTTGGATTCGGAACCACCACAGCTGTTTGCTGCAGGCCTGCCCCCGGCTGGCTGCGCTGCCGGAGGCGGCTCCTCCGCAGCAAACAGGGCCCAGCAGCACCCACCCGGGCACCCCCGCCGCTCGCACAGCGCAGCAGCCCGCGGAAAAGCGACGGTGGAAGCGGCTTTCTGAGCCATCACTGGCTCGCCAACGCGCTGGCTTGTCCCCCTCCTGGAGGCAAAGATACTCCGGTCGTCGAGGCCACGGTCTTCCTCTTCAGGCTTCGTTTGTGTCTTTACTTTCTGGGTCACCAGTGTTCTCTTTAGCTGCTGAGCAGGGCTGGGCCGCCAGCGATCTGGGGATGTCTCGGAATGAAACGTGTTCCCCTGGTCCTTCTCTGCAAGACAGCACTGCGGGTGGCAGCTCCTGTGTTGGGGAAGGCGCCTGGCATGGGTGGCAGGGAGAGACCCTCCTTTGGAGATCGGTACCAAGGGTCAGGACTAAATGAGAACCTGTTTACTTTAAGCAGCCAAAGGAATGAGGGTAAGAGAAGTTCTTGCCCTCCAGATCTCAGAAGAGTTTGAAAATGTGAATACTAAAGGCTCAGACCGTAAGGGAACTTGAAAAGAAATCAGTTTTGTGTACTTTGAGGATTCACAGCCATCTTATAACTTTGTTCTGGAGACCTGCCAGATTCATGCTTTTAGAATTCTTCCTGTTTTGTGGAGTCAGTTATTTACCTTTTGGTTCATTCTCACTGCTGCTGATACCTCTAAACACATTCAACAACGCAGGTGGGCTCCTCTTGTGTGTCAGGAGGCAGAGGGGTTGGGTTTGTCTGAAAGTTCTGCAGAGCCACACTGTGCTGACCTGTTGCCTGTGTGAGGAGCTCCATGTGGGGAAGAGACCCCCCCTGGCCCTGCAGACACCGGGCCCCTCGCAGCAGCACCGAGAGGAGAGCACATGGACCGTATCTTGTGTGCATCTGCACAGGCAGCAGCGTTCCCCAGGGAGCAGCGTTGGGATGAAACAAGGTGACTCCTCCTCACTTCACAGGCTGGAATACGGAGGGATTATCTACAGCCTCCAGGAGAGCCTTTAGTCAGGCGCTGTTAAATAAAATGGCATAATTGTCAAAAATAGCACGGAGCATGTCTGTGCTGCCCGCTGTGCTTCATAAGCACGGGTAGAGCTTTGCTAACGCGCCGTCATGTGCGCGGTGGCACTGAGCGCACGGCATACAGAGGGAAGGCGTGAATAAATTAGGGTTTTTCTGTGTTACCAGGTCACCAACAGAGAGGCAGAAAGGGAGAGGGGCACCGCAGCAACAATCAGAGGTGCTCAGCAGCTGCCGCCACGTCAGGCTGGGCATACATTAACGCTCTCGCTCGGACCAGGAGCGTGCTTTCCAAGTGAACTGCCTGATTACCCCCCATCACCGTGCCCGGGTTGGCAGCCTGGGCGCACGAGGCTGGGCGCTCCCCTGCTGAACAAAACGGGACGATGTGAATAGGGATGAAGCCCATGAAGCGTGTGCGGCGTCGGTGCTGGGCCAGGAGCACCCCCAGCTCTGCTCTGCAGCTTTGCTCCTCTCGTCCGCACTCCTTGCCAGGAGCTCATGGCCTCTGAGCACCTCTTGGCAAGTCTGAGATGGGACGATGTATATTTATGCAAGGGGAGAATGACAAGGCAGGGATAGTGGTAAGGAACAGATATGAAATGGGTTGGAGGTCCCTGGGACTAAAGGGAGTTCTTGATGGCTTCATATGCTGTAGCACATTTCACGTAGTGAAACCATTATATTATTTTTAGGTCCAGTTTTCACACGTGAGGTGCGAACACAGGCTTCGTTTTGTTTTTAAAGGTGTGACTCTTCCTCCACAAGCTGTTCTAAGTATGTGCCTCCATGTTTAACGTGCCAAAATAAACGTTCTGCTACATTCTGATTCTGCTTTGGATTTTGCTTCTGAGTTTTAAGCCAGGAACATGCACAATGACAAATTTTATATCAGTGTTCAACACCAGCAGATACATGATACTTCATGGCTAGGTTGCTTTGGTCATCTTTCTTCTTCCCTTCATTAAGTTATTGGCTCATTCACTGCTAAGACAAATACAGAAGAAGGAAAGTCTTAGAATGAAAAATTCATTTAATTCCCTGATATGATCCCAAATCTGTGGCCTTTTTTTTTTTTTTTGGAGAAGGGGAAGCCTGCATTCCACTTAGGTTTCAAAAAAAGTCTGAATTTCTTTTTTTAAAAAGATTTCTGATCCTGCTGGTAAAAGTCGGGCAAGTGTTACTGACTTTATTTAGAGCCTCAGCTGCTCAGGTAGCCGCCAAATATAGCTGAGCTCTTACGAGAACAGCTTGCAGGATTCTAGTATTGTTTAATTTGAATACAAACCCTAGTCTAGGGTTTCGTACCACAACCAGACTTAATGTGAGTGAGATTCTGATCAGGAGCCAAGCTCCACATCTGACCCAGCTCCAAATATGTCAGAATCCCAAAGTATATTTTAAGTATACCACATGACAGACTGCCAGAACATCATGAAAAGTTATATGATAAATATATCCAAACGGGAATGCTTTCATAAATAAATGAGTTCTTGTGCCATTGAGTCGTTCTGCCACGGTGTTGAGGATGCAGGGTCAGGTCCTTGTCCGTTGGTGCAGAACAAGTTTTCATCGTGCTTATGGACTTGGAGTGCTCCAGAGCCTCATGTGAAGGGCAGAACATAAATTGCAGAGATGAGAAAAAGTGCCAGACTTCTCAAATGCTACGACCAGAGGGCCCAGCGCCCAGCGCCGTGGCTGCTGCGCAGGATGGGTGCACTGCTGATCCTCCGGCCAGCTGCGAGGCACCCGTTTGTCTGAGAGACGTGACACCACGGGCCCCATTGCCCAGCTCTTGGGTGCTCTCGGCAGGTGGTTACCAAGCAACATTGCAGCTTAGACCACATCGTCCTCCCTGCCACTGGATGGGTGCATCAGTCACAGCTGCTGCTATTGGGAGGGAGAGAATACGGTTTAATACGATTTTGGGGGAGGGTGGGGGGAAGGTGGCCATAAACGACGGAGATTTATACGACGCCCACCCTTTGATTGCTGCAGATCATCTGGCTGGTACTTAAGAGATAGTCTTGGAGGAAAATTCAGCGATCTGAATTCATTCATTTCACAGCAAATGACATTACGGTGAAAGAGGAAAGATCCCAGATGCTTGCCCTCCTCGCAAAAGAGCAGATGCTTTTGCATGGTTTTTCAGACTAGGTAATTGTAGCACCTGCCTTTGCTGAGTTGTGTAATGATGTAGCTCACCCTTACAATGACCTTCAAAGGAAAAAAAAAAAAAAAGAAAGAGGAAATCGCTTGTATGCAGAAATACCTATAATACAGCTTGCAAGAAAAGACTCTGAAGAGCATTTGCCTGCTGGCTATAGCGCATGTGAGGGGGTGGGGGGCTGGGACTTCACCCTGGATTCTCACACCATTCCTCTTTTACAACCAAAGGAGGTGACTGGTTTCTGCTTTTTCTTAGCTCTTTTTCCTACGGCTGGGTCTGTAGCCTGAATAGCTAGGACAGGAATTTGGTGCAGCACTTCATCCTTCCCAGTGCCGCAGCACCACAAACACGCACAAGAGAAGGAAGAGGGACTGTGCGGGTGAAAGCTGGTGGAAGGGCAATGCAGGGAGCCCTCCCTATGCCCGCCCTGTGGGCAAAGCCAGTGTGTATGCCCAGCCTGCTGATCCCTACTTTATGCTCGTACAGAAATGCCTAGTCCTGGCCAGCACTGCCAACTCCTCCCCTTGAGCTATGAAGAAATGTTTCTATAGACCATGAGAGATATGACATGAGAGACAGAGAGGGAGCGGGGAGGATGCACTCTCGTCCCTAACAGATCCATGTAGGACAAAGGGTAATTTAGCCCTTTGCTTCATATCTAGTTGCCCTTAGCTGCAATGCAGCCAAAAGAAGCCCAATCTTTATTTGCTTTTTTGCTTTCTCAGTTATGTTAGATACCTGTTCCTCAAAAGAGCTTCCTAAAATAGGCACACAAAGGATGTCTGCATCTAGGAGCGCTTGCTTGATGGAGTTACCTTGCTCGGAGGCTGAATGAGCTTCAGAAGGACCCTTTTAAAACCGCACCCTGCAAAATTTACCGGTGCAATCTACTCCTGTTAAAATTTATGTTTAAGCATGCAAGGGAACACAATGAGCTACGTCTTGTTTCCACGCGATTTCAAAAACAGGGAAATCTTTCTATTCGCAGAAGGGGAGCGCGAATTCCGCAAGCCCTTTTCTTTGCGTGTTCTTGGCAAACGAGCGCGAGCGCTCAGCATCTCCCGAGGCGAAGGAGCTCAGGACCGCGCTCAGGGCAAACAAGGGTGGCTGAGGCTGTGGCCGAGCCCTCACCTGACGAGCGGGAGCAGCAGCCGTGCCCGCGTTGCAATGCGGCCCCACGGCGCGGCCAGGGAAGCAGCGCATTCTTCTCGCTGCCACAGGCATTCCCGCAGAGGCAGGGAGGCTCGGGGCTGCCAGCTGCTCGGCCCTTTGCTGCTGGAAGAATGCAGCCGAACGCGAAAACTCGCCAGCAGCCCGAAGCCCCGACACACCTGTCCCTCCTGTCAGTCTCCTGCAGCAAAGTCTCACAGAGACTTAGAAACTCCAGCCATAAAAGTGGGATTTAACTAACCGTGTTCTAGAATGCAATATGTAACGTCCGTGCTCCATATGTCCCGTGATGGGAATGTACATTTAAACCGTGCTATGTAAACAAGACAACAGCTGTGGAATGGCATGAGCCGTCCCACAGTAATTCAGAGAACAGTTAGGCAAAACTTTAGAGGAACATTCCGTTTTGTTAAATACCTATGCCCAGAGAAATGGGAGGAATGTGTGATGGGAATCAGTGTCATCTCCTTTTTTATTAAGTGGCGGAGCTGTGAGAAACCCGATAGAAGGAGGAAAACGGCTCCTCCAGCAATGAGAACAGGGGAAACTATTTCCCTTTTTCATGTTGTTAACAGTCTTGTGTCTGGCCTGGGAAGACAACATGTCGGGAAGCTCCTAGTGCTCACCTTTTATAGGTCAGCAGTGTGGGAGCCCTGGAGGAATGTACTCTGGTAAATGTATATAAACGGCTGGCTGCAGCTGAATTGGCTGTTTCCTCCCTGGAGGTATGTGTTTGTCTGCCTTTTTTTCACTCATTTTCTTAAAATCTAAATTAGTCTGCCATAATGCAGAGAAATTTCCTGAGATGTCTAGTGAAAGCGCATATAATGAATGCAATAACAAGCACTGCTGAAGTGACGGAAGAAGAGTTGTGGTTTTCTGTTTGTTCCTTTGGTGGGCTCTTCTTCCACACGAAAACAAATATATTAACCTCTGGTTAAATAAAATGTTTTATTTAACTATAAATCAAACATCTTGGCCATTCACATGCACACAGACACACATGCACTTTCCTTTATTAAACCTGGATAAATTGAAACTAAGCATCTTAAATTGCAGGTCAAGAGCAAAAGAAGCCTAATAGTTTGATTAATTGGATTTTAACCCGAAAATAATTAGTTCTGCCAAACTTTCGTTATTGATTAATAAAACTTCTAGCATTACAATTTTCTTCTGTTCCAGTGACAATATGCCTACTGACTTTTGTAGCAGACATTAAGATTTAGTATCTTCCTAGGCAAATATTGACCAAGACAAGAGGTCAATATTGACCTGTCAAATCAATAAATCTAAACATTCACATTGGCAGTAGTTAATCTGCTTATACTCATTCAAAAAAAAACCCCACAAAAGCCAAGATTATCAAAGAAGTTAAAGTTACTGAAGCTCAGTAACATACTTATCACATCATTTACAAAACCAGTAACAAGTTGTTTACTTGGAACATGGAAATTAAAAGTTAAGATCGCCATAAATCTTACCTACTTTGACCTAACTAGAAACTAGGAATCACCATCACACACACGCTTTTCAGCTGAATATTTAAAAGCCGTGTTTGTCTAAGGCAGCTTGTAATTTTAGTGCCTGAGTGCAGGTCTGCAGGGTCAAAGGCAAGAATTAGGTGCACTCTCTTCCAAATACCTGCTCTGCTAAACACCCTGGCTACACTCACTTGCACTGAGACACCAGTAGCTCTGGGGGGAAAAAAAAAAATAAAGATCTCTTGTGGAGAGGAGGAGAGGTTTTATTAGAGTAATTTCTTCAAAGCTCTGGGTAGGAAGCCAAAATCTGCATTTACCAAGGTTTTCAGCGAGGAAATCAGTACAAGGTGTCCATCCTAAAGAGCTTTCCATCTGTGGATGTGGAGCAGTACGACTTCCCAGCAAAGGTTCCAGCTTCCCCTAAAATCTGTTATTTATGATGGCCTTGTGATAAAAAGTTAGTATTCTGTCTGGGTTACAGAGCAGTGGGCATACACCTCATCAAGCTTTCAGAGAGGATTTTGAAAAGAATTTCCCACTTACTGCATTAATAACTCGGTGTCGGACAGAGGCACAGCGCAGAAGCCGAGAGCAGAGGGGGAACGGTCTTCTTTCTCCTTCGCAAAGCACATTCTCGAATACAATATTTAAGGTCTCTGGATCCTTTGTGTTTATTTCTAGAACTCAAGCAACATCCTGGCTATGGATTATCCATGAGCTGGAACTGCAAATTGCCATGCAAATGAGTACACCAAGGACCCTTATTAACAGAAAGGCAACAAAGACTCTTCAGGAAAAGAGAGGGGCAGCAGACAAGGAGGAAAGGTTCCTGTGGGTCAGCTGTGGGGTTAGCAGAGGGAATTCAAGTCTTGGAGCTGAACCATCAACAGCCTCTCCCCATTCTCACAATGGGGCATTGTTCAAGCATCTCAGTGATGTCCTCTATTAATAATGGTGTATTCTCTTTGAGTAGCCTGCCCTAGAAACCGTACGGATCAGACATCAAGTCCCACATACTTTAGCAAGGGGGGAAGAGAGGAAGCATAGAAAAGCTAGGCTTGCTCCTGCATTCCTTCACTGTTGAGGGCGAAAGAATAACACAAAGCATGCAGGAAAATATTCTTAATAAGGTGTGTGATCCAGTCATGAAAAGTGGAGGGAAAATACAACTGTAACACCAGCAGTTCAATCCTCGCTTTCAACGTTGGGATCACAGTTGTATTCTCTGCCCTTCACGTGAATGCAGCTGAAGTGGAAGAGGTTTGCAGAGCACCATTTATTTCAGTTGTCAGCTGTAATCATGATCACCATCACTTGTGCTGCAGCTATGCCCCTGTGAAACAGGATAGGGTCCCCCATTCTCCTGGACCTTGCTGAAGTATAAAAGACATCGATCCTGCCCTGAACGGTTTACTATCCAACCAACAGGCAACAAGCCCGAGCAGCATAAAAGCAGGCAGTGAGGCAGAGGAGGTGCTAAAGTGAAGTTTATAGCATTTCTGGGTTACGATGGATAACTTTATATCCAGTCAAAGGTGTCCAAACAATTTAGAAGTGTTGAGCTTATTGTAAAATGAGTAATTAAATGGTAACAGCTCTGCTCAGGCGGGGTTCCACGTGGTACCCTGAGCATGCTGCTCTCTAAATATGGGGTAAGTCAGTGGGTTCACGCTTAGGTTGTGTTAAGCCTTTGCTTTTCTCACACAACTCTAATCCAAGCCAGCTACAAAGAGCTGCAGAGGAGTCAGGGGAATATAAAGTCGGTTGTGGAGGATGGAGGAAGATGGTCATAGAGGGAATATCAGCAGTAGTTGGAAATACAGCAGTGGGTGTAAGTTGAGATATCACCATACAGCATCGACATTTTCCAGCAGCCAAACCTAAAGCTGAGAGCTCAGAGGCTGTTGGTACCGCGCGTGAGAACAGTCACAGGAGCTGAGGTTTGTCCGATGGGTAGTGTGCAACAAATGACTCTCAAAGGCAAAAAGCAAGATGCATCGGTGAGCACATTCAGAAATTAGGGACTGGAGGAAAAGCAGCATTACAAGGTAGGGATGCTAAGTCGGTGGACAGACGGTGGGCTTGTTCGCGGGGGAAATTTAGTACCAACTAAGCTAAGGTGTGAATTTATACAGCCCTAGCTACTCTGCGCTAGCTTCCTGTGCGGATAGCCCTAATGTGCACTAAGAATGCTTTTGTGAGCACAATGACACATTTACTACAGGAGTTAATGTAGAGCAGCTAATATGCTGCAAATTCACACCCCGGCAAACACTGTCCTGGCTGCCCCTGCTGACTGCACAGGAGCGCTTGCTCAGCAAGGGGCACTTCACGCAATGTACAACCGGGGAAAACATTTCCAAATGCTGGTGACGAACTGGGGCAGGGCTGCCTGTGCAGCCTCACAGGCAGAAATCGTTAAGAAGGATTGAACAGGGATGCTTGTGAAACAGATAAGTCTGGACTTTTGGATAAGGTTGGGAGGGTGTCCCCAGGGGTATCCCAGAACTATTTTACGTTGTAAAATAACTCCTTGAATACCTGCATGCTAATATGCTTTATATGTCTTATAGATATGATTCCCTTTCATCAGATACAAAAGTTTATTTACCTCTGCTGGAAATGGTGAAACTGAAATACCAATCAAGTGATGTACCTGAGATCACATCCAAAAAGGGACCCCGTATCTCCTGACACTAAGCTCTGCTCTTAGGGGTCTGGCTGTTATAAACCACAATTTTTTGGCTCTGTGAAGGGCAGAAAGAGCTGAGACTTTGGTCTAGCTATGAATCTGGATTCAAAGTAGCTGAGGCACTGCAGCATATGATGAACCCAGTAAAAACAGTGCCTGCTGGAACACATCAAAAATAACACTTTAAGGAAAGAGGCTTTTAACAAATCCCAGTCACTTCTGAAAAATGTTCGCTTTAATCCTACTGATGTTGCTGAGACCCTTAATCCTGCAACTGTCTCGCTTACTTGAGTAAACGTGGGGTGGAGAACAATCTGCTTCTATAGAAACAAACATACTCTTTTCATGAGTGACAGGATAAGCATGCAAAGTCTGTCATTACCATCACGACGAGAACGATGGTCTATGAAGAACGCCAATGCATCTGTACTCCTTCCACCACGGAGGGCATGTCACTTTTATTATTGAAAGCTGCTGATGTGAATAATACAGAAAGGTTTCTCAACATTTCCTGTTTTGCTGAATAGTATGTCACATTGTCACATCACACTGTTATACGATCTGGTAATAAAACACCATAATGCACTTGTGCATGGAAACAGACTTAAGGATACGGAGAGTACATTAGCCCTCAATTATCTGGCCTTGGACAGCCTAAATCTCAACCTTCTGGATGCTTTCATGTCTTGCATAAATGTGAAAAGTAGCATTCAGAAATGACAAGCAGCACTGGCCACAGTAATGTAACAACATCTTCTGTGAAGGCAGACAAAAAAGTGTGCTGTGGTACACGGAAATATTGGGTACTTAGCAAGAGATATCCCACCTGCTCTTAACTCTATCTGATTTTACCCTTAATGTTTCACAAATAAACATGCTTCCATAAACATTCAGCTACGTTGTGTTACGCTGCAGTTACATAAAGGAGCTGCAGTGTGCTGCTCTGCAGGGATGAAGCTGTTTTATAACTGGATGCTCCAATAGGAAACATCTGTCCCTTATTTATGGGCACGGTTTAAGCCACTGAAGGGCTGATTCTTTACTCTTTCCTCTCCCTTCTCTCCTAGTGGGCTATTCTACAGCTTGCCAACTATTAACAGTGCATTCCAAATGTCCTTCTCTTATTTCCAGGCCTGAAATTAGCCGTGATACTACTCGATATGCTGACATTTCTGATGCTTAGCAGTGAAGGAGATGTCTGCTGCTTCCTTTTCAGCTCAGAGACGATGGGTACGGAGCGGGTGAATTCCTCAGGACTCGGAGACAGCCAGTTCACTCAGGCAGGGAATGGCTCTGTGTTACTGTATCCCAACTGCAACGCTATCGTTACATGGTCGAATTGCAGTTTCCATTATAAGCCTCATTTTCTGGGTTTGTAGCTCATCCGTAACTGGCCATTAAGGTTGTCAGCCCAGCAATGAATATTATCCTAAGACTTTGTTAGAAAATTGGCTTGGCTTTCCTTTTTTTTTTTCTGTTTTTTTTCTTTTTTTTTTCCCTTTAAGAGCTGAAGTCTAAAAATAGATTTTAGATGTGGGCTGTGAAAATCTCAACAGATCGCAATGCCCTCACCAAAATATCACGAGTCCTTTGGCGCACGCTTTCAGCAGGCAGAGCAGCACTGACTGAAACATGGAACTTGAATTAAGGTTAATTGAATATCTCTCCGCATCTTGTGTGCCATGCTGCTCCATTCCTGGCCTTCCATCTCTGATTAGAGACACTTGCTATATTTAGCTTTCCCACACTAATCCAGTTCAGTCTGTGTGTTGGACTTGATCTCGCAGATTCTTCGTTTAGTTTTGCTCAATTTCAAATGCAGAAGAGAGCACTGCTAGAAACTCTGTACACCTCCAAGGAAAGTAGAACAAATTCCATGCTTAGATGATAGTTTGGAGCATTATGATTATTTACAGTTGTGAGTTCCCCCCTCCCTCTGCTGCCTAACTATACTTGCCTGTTCTTCTTTGTTTCCACTAGCAAAAGTGGAGACTTACTCCCATGGGAAGGGTTGCAAGAAGGAGGTATTTTCTGTCCTAGTTACCAAGGCTGAAGGAAGAAAAGTCCTCATTCTCTTGTGGAAGAACGTCTTCAGCTTCCAGGTTCCCTAAAACTTTGTGAAACCTGTGTACGAGAATTGTGAGCTACATTTTTTGATGTCTTTTGACTCTGCTCTGGCTCTGGGGCCCTCACTTTTTCCCACAGCTCTGAGACAACGTGTCTTCAGATGCACTTCTCAAAATGCTTAATCCATTGCTGAACGTCTGGCATGTGGAAGGGTCAACTCATTCCCTCCTGAGTGCACCTGAGCTCCTCTGCAGCCATAGAATTTCTCTTTCAGAAAACGTGGTCATGTCAAGCTGTCTAACATGCTGTTGAAAAAGACTTATAACCCACCCTTGATTTAATTCTGTGTCATGGTCTGACTGTTGGATTACAAACCCTTCGGAGCTGCTTTTGGTTTCCTTGCAAATTCTGTGAACACTTGTGTTGAAGTCAGGCAAATGGCAAAGAGCGTGATAAATTAATAGGCTTGACAATTTCCTTTGGAAACCAAAATTCCAGGGAATTCAAATATTACAGAATTCCACTTTGAGGTTTTGACCTGTTACACTACTTCCAAAGCTGATGAAGACAGTAAGAAACCTAGTGAATATGTAAGGCTGCTCTAATATTCTAATACATCACTAACAGGGAGTTTGCACAAGCATATTCATCCTCTTCCCACAGGTTTGCGGTTTTACGGTTTAGTAATACAGTACACAATTCCCAGCATGTACAGCAATGCCATCCAAAAAGTTAGTTGCCCCTCAAATCCTCTCTGTCCCTTTGTCAAAAGTTGCTCCCCCAATGGCAGAGACAGCATAGCAGGCAACGCATCAGCTCCACTGATACCACAGTACACAACCCAATACATCAACTTAAAGCACCGCTGTGTCTAATTTATGTTAAAATACCAAGCAGGGCACTGCTGCTAAGGAGCAGGTACATCTCCATCTCTGTCACTTCTGCTACAGAAGCAGTAACCTTAAAAAATGGGCAGGGCAGCCGTCTGGGGCAGCTGGGATTTAGCAGCCACTGCCAAATCTGACAGGGATCGCAAACCAGCGCCCTCAATTTCACCTACATTATTCACTCACACTGTATTAACTCATTCCTATCGGTTTTTACTGCTTTGGCTAACATGCGTGGATATCATATCGCCCATTGCTCAGCCAGACCGCAACTAGAGAGAATTCAGAGAAAAGCAACACAGTGAGTTTGTCACCAACTCTTCTGGCAATGACATACTCAGGAACCGGGCACAATTAGCCCAGGGTCCTGCAGAGGGAAGTACCACTGCCTCCCTGCTCCACACGCACAAGTAAATCACATTTCCTTAAGCAAACTCAAATGCACAGCAGAAAACTGAAGCTTTCCCCCAAGTCTCCCTTTCGCTTGTTCAGTTTCTGAACTCTTAAGTTTTATTTCTTTCTGGAATTCCACTGCTAATGTAAAGGAAATTAAATATCAACATTTCTTTCAGCACTTTTTAATCATATGCTTTGTGGCTAGAACTTACGCTGTTAGTAAATGCATGTTAAACCTTGAGAATATTACAGTGCAGCCCTGGGATTTCAAGAAATTTCAGGGAAATAAGCAGTCATTGTCCCGCTATTATGTTACAGCTACCTACAGCGTTAGGAAACAGAAAATTAATACGATTAATGGATTTCTCTGATTTACTCTCAATGCAAGAATGAGCTAACAAATCGAAACCTAAACTAATTTTGATAGGAATTAAATTTATTGTGTCCAAATTCATATCTAAAGATGGTAAAAGTCATCTCTCAGGAAGAAATGAAGCAGAACACAGTATCTCTAAACTCATCTTTCCTAGCTTCACAAAAGAAATGTAGATCTGCCTTAAGTGAGCCCAGCTCCCTGAAGATAAGAACTCCTCTGATGGGTTTATAATTTCTATGTATTTTACTCTTGCTTAAATTTAAAACTGTGCTGACAGTAACTCTGCTTTAAAGTGAAATTGTGGTCCTAGAGGCAATGTGAATAGAAAAAGAACACGGGGTAATGGTTTTAAACCAGAAGAGGAGAGACTCAGGGTAAACATGAAGAAGTTTTTTACAATGAGGGTGGTGAAACACTGGCCCAGGTTGCCCAGATTGGTGGTGGATGCCCCATCCCCGGAAACATTCAAGGCCAGGCTGGACAGGGCTCTGAGCAACCTGACCTAGTTGAAGATGTCCCTGCTCACTGCAGGGGATTGGACTAGATTACCTTTGAAGGTCCCTTCCAACCCAAACTGTTTTACGATTCTATGACAAACACATTGAAGAGAGCAATTGCCTGTACTAGGAAATGAAACTATACCCTACTAATAATGTGTCCTTGAACCCAATAGTGACCAGTATTCTGAATACTTCTTCTTCTCCAGGTGCACATTATTGAGGGGACTTTTGGTATTTTCAGTCTTTGGAGCAAGGTTCTCTGATAAGATGCAGCCAACCACAAATTTAAAATACTGCCTCAGCCCAGCATGACTACTGCCTTGACACGAGTTTGCGTCTTGATAGTTCACCCTGCTGCTTGCACTGCTCATCATTAAGAGCCAATACAGTTTCCTCTTATTCTCCCATAACCTCTGGAATGATGAGTTTGTATTCTGCTCAAACACCAGATAACGATTTAACAAAGTGGGAGACCACCACAGACTTACTAAGCCAGCAAAAACTGTTCCCCAGTAGAATGCCTTCCCTTCCTTTTACACTGCTATTTTATGGACGTGTGCACTTGAGTCACGTTAGCAGAAATGTTTTACACTGGGACGTGCATTCCTGCAAGGATCGTTGTCTGTTTTCTGCATGTGCAGCACCAAGAGTGGTGGGAACCTGCAACATGCAGCACAACATCTGAGCTGAAATGAACAGTGTAAAAATGGGCTTGCTAGTATAAAAACAAAGAAGCAAATGGTGAAGCAAATTCAGTTTTGATATTTTGTGGATGCAAAAGACACCGAAATGGATTCTTACTTAATCAAAGGCTAGAAGAAAAGTAAAAAGTCACTAACAAAAGCAGTTGTACATGTGTCTGGAAGAAAAAATTATTTGAAGGCAACATCTTCTGCAATTTTCTTGTTAAGCTCACCTAACCTTACAGCACAAAGTTATTATTTTTCACATGCATTACTGTAAAAATATTTCATGCAAATAACACTGCTTTCCCACGTACTTCTACTTTTTAAGCATTTTGCACCTGAGTTGCAATTTCTATCAGTACTGAAACTAATTCCCCACATCCTACTAGTGATTATCTTCTGGCTGTGACTGGTTATGTCGGCATTCAAGCCTCGTGGGGTATAATGTATGAATATGCACCATACTAGTGCTAAACTCTATAATTATGGGATTTACTATAGATTTCTTTGCGTACCTGCTTGTTCTCATTAGTTACGACTTTAGTGTCAGGACCAAATGCCAGTTGTCTGACTCTCAGTGTTTCCATCACAGGATCCCTTTAACACAGACTTCCCATCCAGCAATAAAGGAAAGGCCACGTAATCCCCCCAACACTTAATACTAATGCCTCTGCATGATACTCATCAAAAAGTAAATAGTCCACCGCTGTTTAAAACCTGGTGGAAGGCCAAGTTTACATTTGCTTTTCAGGATATAATCTACTCAACCTAGCACCACTTAACAAAATGCTGAAACTCTTCATGGCCCCTGGGAAAGTAATGTTGGTACATTCTCAACACTGACCTACAAGAAGAGTCCCAAAACAGAGGAGCTCAAGGCCAGTTGGTTGGTTTTACTGGAGTTCAGGTCCTGGAAAAGCAGCACATGTCACGTCCACAGATGGGGACTGAGGCAGCAAACTGCAGATGCCCCTGGGAGACCTGTCAGGTCTGGCAATAAATACAGATTTGCCACGTGTCAGTCATAGACCTCGGTGAGGTCTGGGCAGACTGTGCTTAAGATCCTAACCCACACCGGAGTGCCCCGTTTGAGTACCCCTGCTCCAAAGCGCCAGAAACTTCCGTACTAAAAGCCATCCTGTGGGTTTGCTGGGTGAATTCAGTGCTCCTCTGTCTTCCATTAAAAAAAAAAAAAAGGTGAGCAGCTCCCAGCTGTAACACAGAAGTCTAAATGTCCTCTAAAGGCATATTTTTCTTTCCACTGCAACTGAGATACACTGCCTTCCCGCTTCTCTGCACAGGGCCAAAATATATGTTATTGATTCATTATAAATAGCTTTGCTGAGCAGAGCCTTGCCTGTTCTGCAGTATAAAGAATCCAAGAAGTAGGGCTCAAAGATGGTGGAAGATATTTGCTTTCAAGAAGAAGGTTATAAACAAGTTGTATGCTATCTCTAACACCTTATTTCCTCATTCGCAGATGAATCCTTCCTCACGAGAAAATTTAGGGAGGACTTTGCTACCATATTTGTGGTGAAGCCACAATAAATCCAACAGGATATTCCACTCAAGGGAAAGATCTAGGGGGGGAAATGGTATAAATTGCCAGCAAAAGCAGAACTATTTCAGGGTGGTCTACTCAGAATTAACTTCTCTGTTTGTTGGTTGTGTTGTTGACGATCGGCCAAGATTTTTTTCAGAAGCACCTAAAGCTAGCTCAAAAGGTTGTACTTGGGAATGCAGATAAATGGCCCAAATTATACACATTCTGTGCTTGAGCAGCTCAGCCACTGGTTTAATTATGAAGGAAACACATTACTTACTTGTCTTCCTAAACTTTTTGAAAATCTTGACCTTTGATTTTCAGCCAACTGTGATATAGTCTTTATCTAATCAACAGTTCTTAATCTATTCCGCCAAGAAAAGAAGTAAAACTCTGCACACATGAGGCTGTAAAAGGCATAAAAATGAAGAGCGAGATGAAGCTGTTTTCCCCGGAATGTCCAATCCAAGAGTAAGCTGCCAACATTCCCACTTTTTAGATGCCAGCCTGCCAAGATAGGAGAGCGTCTTTCAACCCTTCCTAAAAAACCCTGGCGCGGAGGTTTTCAGCTTCACTCTGCGGTGTTGTGTTGTTGAGGGATCTCGCCAGGAAGCAAGTGCGTGGAATTAGACAGTGAAGGAGAGACCGAGGGATCTGAAACACAAGTGGTGGGATCACAGTGGGGTAGCACTGAAGAAGCTGGCACAGACCCAGCGAGCTGTTTGTGGTAGAGAATTACTACAAATCCTCATCCTCATTCCGTGAGAGCAGTTGGTAGCTGTTAACTGCATAGACACTATAAAAGGAGAACGAGAACTGGCCACCTTCAACCAGAAGAAGAATGAATAAAATGCATTAGGTCTCCTACATACGAAGAATCAGAAACCTATACAAATAAACAACTACTGCAACAAGGCACCGTGCCAGCAGCAACAGTCTGAGCTGCGAGTCTGCTCTGACAGCAATGAGAGACGGCAGCTACCCAGAAGACATCACCTTAAAATAATAACAGCAAAAAGCTCCCCAAATCTGCAGATGGAGCTCACTGTCTGGCTTTTTTAGGAACAGAAATACTTTGGCCATAGATAGATTAGTTTCTGGGTTTGGCTTTTGAGTAATTGAAGGAATTAGGCAGTGATTTAAGAAGAGTGGATCACCCAGAGTCCATACACGGCTCGGCTCTGTTAGCAGAGCTTACTGCTCTTATCTCATCTCTCTTGATTTTTAAAAGACTAATCGTCAGCACAGCAGGGTACATGCAGAAAACCAAAAGGTCCAATTCTGCAGTTCTGTTTGCATAAGCCTGCAGTAACTCACTTGGGTGAGTGCTCAGTAGAAAACTGATAGGAGACAAGGATCTGCCCTCCCGTCTGGACAGTCTCAAGGCGATTAAAGGACAGAGAAGCGGGGCTTCCATTAACGTTAACAGCATTTGTAAGTCCAGATTCCCTCTTTTCCTGTGAAATTGTGTTCAGATACATCTGTGTAATACAAGCAGAGAAGAGACCCCCAATAAATTTGTACGCACTGAGCTGAACTTTGTGGTGACATGCAGTTAAACAGTAGAGAATGGGAGAGCTGGGAAGAATGGATTTGACCAGAGCCTCCAGTTGACTGTTCTATATTCATCCTTCCTTTTATTTCGTTCCTTCAATCAGTCTCTTTCTTCTGCACATTAATTACTAGGGAGTGATGTACTTTTTAGGAAGGTTAAAGTAGTGCTGACATTCTCCTACCAGGCCAAGTGTCCAGCCTCATCTCCAAGAAGCTCCTGATTGCTCTGATGACACTGAAAACACCATCATCTGCTCATTAAAGGGGTTTCTATTCTCCCCGTGCTAGCTCTGAAATTAATTTCATACAAAAAGCTCCATGTAACAGTGGGCCTGTCTGCAAGAAGAGCAGCATTGGCATCAACCACTATCTTTAGTTTCTTTCTCACCCTCTGTGACTGTAGACTGGTTAATCAAGATTCTTGTGCAACTGAGTATGCCTCCCATTTTTGTACTCCTAGGAGCACTGTTAATCCTCCTTCCAAAGGAGGGCACACATTTGGGATTAACTTTTGCAAGAATTCACTGTGAAATGCTCACAAGCAGCCAAGGGACTTTTCAGGCTTGACACTTGCAGATCAGATATCCCATGATTTGCTTGGTGAGACTGTTCTGAATGTTGTCCTGTCATTTACGGATCAAGTCTAACCATTTCATCATAACCTCTCACGTGCAAAGCTCCCACCACTTCCTCCTTCAAATCCCTCCTTAAATGCATTTCCTTTGAAAGGTTTCCAGTGTTCCTCTGTTCACCAATAACATCTGCACCCACTTTATGGTAAAGTAATATCAGCGACTTGTGCCTAAAGTAGACTTTGTGCTGCCTGTAGCAGGGCCTAGTGTTCCATCTGTTTGCAAAGCATATATATGTCTTAAGATCATCCCCTTCCTTCCTCTCAAAAGCAACCAGGAACTGATATAACCCAGGATCAAGTTTTGATGGCAGACCCACCGGCTGGGTCCCACCAGTGGAACGGCTGAAAAAATCAGCACAAACTTCCAAACAGTTTCTTAGAGAAAGAAAAAAAGGAAATCTGTCTATTGCACGTAGGAATGCTTGGAAGCCTCACAAGTACACTTATCGCGCAAGGAATATTTGCAAGCCCTATAGAATAGAATAGAAAAAGCAAAAATTAAACTATTTCTCATTATGCTCCCTGTTCTACAAGACATACGTTTCCTGGAATCTTAGGGCTTAGCAGCACAGGCTTTCTGATCGAGAACAAGTTTTTCAGCTTACCCAATTAAATTTAAACAGTTACATTATCCTTTCAGGAAATATTTATCTCCCTGTCTCCTCCCTCCAAAACCTCACAAAATTACAGTTGGCTCATTGGCAAGGCCGACCTGGAACTTTGCTGTGACACCTGATGACTGCTGACCCAGGCAAAAACATCAAATGTAAAACGCAGCACGTGTCCCCTTCGCCGCATCGATCTCTTATCTTCTTCAGGACCTCACACCCACGCTCCCCACATCCCATTCCCACCTCCCATGCTGCTGGTTTTGCCCTCAGCAGGACCTGAAGTGGGATCTGGTCGCAAAAGTGGCAGCAGCAGCGATGGAAGCTGCATGGAGGCAGTGGCTGAGGAGTCTGTTTTCCCTAAAATGGCACGTTGAAGAACATACATTTGCCTTAGGTGCACAATATAGTATGTACGTAAGGAGGGGGGGCATAAATGCACAGAGAGTTCAGTCTGACTGGGAATTGAGCTGCTTATTTATACCCTATTCTGGACTTTTCATTCTATGTATTTAGATACTCAAATAAATGGCCTCTTTTTATGCAAGGCTGAGAAATGCATTTACTAAATATGGAAATAGGGTATCTAAAAATAAACACACAAGTATGAAGATGTTAACCTTACTCTCTAAAATGGGGGCAAGAGAACTGCAGCAACTTATACGTCCAAAATACTTCTAAAAAGCATCCCTTCTCCCACCCACCCCTCAAAGAACCCTGAGCAAAACAAACCAAAGCATAAAAGCCTTCACAGAGATTCCCAGAGTTGAGTGAACATGTCCTGAAAGGCACAGAGAAAAGATGGCTAGCGATAAGTGGGCTCTCTGTGGATGAATAGCCATTTATGTTGGCAAAGGACAATACAGATTTGACATTGTTTTACTAATTTTCACATTTGACATTTTATGGTGGCAATCATCGTAGCCCAGCAGAAGACAACACTATCTCGTGGCAAATGAACAATGTGAGCACTCACAACGTCCCCAGCCACTGTGGAGGGTGATGAAGCTACACAGCAGCTGGAGTTTTGCTACAGCGACAAGCAAATATAAACACGTAAATGGAGTTTACAGTTAATCTTCATATTTTTGGAAGTCCTTCAACACAGCTCTGGCAAAAGCTTTTCCAACACCTTAGTTTTGAACTGGAATCAACATTAAACCTATCGGGTTTCTGCCCAGACATAGAAAATCCCCTCACTTGAATTCCCAGGCGTATTTCTAATGTCTCTGCTTAATTACATCCCTGCATTTTAATTTCATTTTATCCTAGAAGTTTTTTTTCAATATATGTTTAAGTCATATTATTGAGCAGGCTAAACCTTTCCACATACAGGATCTTTTTGTTACCCAAATCCCAGCAGTCAATATTCTAGATCAAGGAAGTAAATTCCTGGGTTAGTAATTCATATCAAACTAAAAGGCAATGCCTTTTTTTTTTAAGTGCCAAAGTAGTCCTCCCAAATTTCTGCAAACTGTGAGTTACTGTTTCACTCAGCACAACAGCCTTGTACACATTTCTGTCTCAAATTTCGCCCCTGAATGCCTACAAAAAAAAAGTGCCATGGCTCAGCCGGGTTTGAAGTATTTCTTCCTTCCTTTTTGTCTTTCCCAGCACAGTTATTCCGCATACAGCAGCATCTCCTAGTGGCAGCACCACCTCTGCTCGCTGGGCAATGCACTGAACAGGGGAAATTTCGTTTCCCACCGTTCCGTTTCTGTGTGCTTGTGCAATAAAAGCAATCAGCTAGGGTCAGGCATTGGTACTCACACTGCACAGCAGTATTTACCTTTGTTGAAGGGTGGGCTTCCACCTGGGTTACGGAAGGACCCGGCAATGCGAGGGTTGTGATCCTTCCCACCAGCTGGGTGGGCTTTGCCAAACGGCCCTGTCCAAGGGTCCTTTGTGGGAAGAGTTGCTCCGAGGCTCAGATCAGATATCAGGTCTAATTTTGTGCTAAATTATGCCACTGTAATACTACTGACTTCCTGACTTCTATCAGCTCAAATAAAAAGGTGTCTACTTACTTTCTGAGCTACTCATAACGAAGAATTTATCCTGTGCGTGATCTAGAAAAAGGAAAAGTGCTTGCATGAAGTCGTGTAAGTACTGTGGATAGTTTCCATACCATAGAGGCAACAATTTACGAAGAACTGGGGGAACACTTCAGCACTTTCTATAGGAAGGTTAGAGAGACGCACAGGATCTCAGTGCGCTGACTGCAGCAGAGAGATTAGAGACACTGTTCAACACTTCAGCTCTGAACTGCAGCTAGCAGGCTGGAGCTGGTTTGTCACTGTGCACAGAACCAAGCGCAGTGTTTTCAACACTCGCAGGGTGGGCACAACCCTCGGAGCTGCTGGACACCCATTGCATTCCCTTTGGCCATTGCCACTGCTGGGCACGGCACAAAAGGCCTGTATTCCAGAGACAGTTGCTATTCAGGGCAGCTTAAGCACCCGCTTAGTTCCTCTTGAAGTCAAGATTAAATGTCAGGCACATGTTTCAGGACTTCACTGAATCAAGTTAAGGCTATTATTTGGAAGGGAACTTGCCTACTGAATTCATTCCTAATTCTGGCCATCATATCCATTCTTGCACTACCCCAATCCGCAACCGTTTGGAGCTTCGGTGTTGTTTTCACTGAAGCCTGCTGAAGGACTTTAAAACAGACCAAGTATTCAATCTCCAGCAGCAAAAAATAAAAACAAAAAAAGAAGTAACATCAAGCCTGTGCAGGAGCGCGCTCTCACACAGTTTCCTGTCCTCTGCATAGATAAACCAAAGTACTTCTTTTTTTGTTTCATATGGGCTTTGATGTCCGCTCCACTGTAATTTCTCTGGCAAGGGAAACATCATACAGCAGTAACAAAACCAGCATTATTTATTTATTGAGCATTCTCTGTGTGACTGACATTTACAATCCCCAGGGGGAGACACAGGCCCTGCCTCAAGGGCCTTGCAGCCTGGAAAAACAGCACAGTTTAGAGTCACTGGCCAGACAATAAGAGCCAAATATGTGAACCTCAAACAATTCACCATTTACATTTAAATGTTGCCCTTTTTTTGATGGATTAATATTGAAAGGCTTAATAGACGAATGGCGGGTGGAGAATGAAGATATAAGTTTTCACTGCGAAGTAGAAAAGGCAGAGAAGGTGCCGTTTTCACTGGGCCTGGAAAGACTAAGTACACTTGAAAAGCCAGGAGATCAAATCCTCAAGAGGACTGGATATTGGTACTCCTTAATAGGTAGAATTCAAAAAAATCCCTGAAAATAACTGAATACCTCTTCAGTGTGAAGTAAGAATTAGAAATGTGTTAAGCATTGATGTGATCTTGAAGCCCAGGATCCACAGCGCTCTCCTCTTTGTCCTCACTGCCTCTCTCTCGCCATTAAAACTCCTCTGTTAAGCTGTATTGTACTCTGCCAGGTAGGAAAATCCCATCTAAACCTAAACTGGTTCTCGTTTTTTTTTCCTCCAAAGAAGGTACTGCAGCACAAAGGGAGCAGGATTATCTCGGGGGGCTTTATAAGGTGGAAAGAAGTGCTGCAGAGGTTGCAGAGTAATTGGTTTTTTGTGAACTGTTGTGCAACCTGTCAAACTAGGCAAGTAAAAGCCCCTATAACCTATTAATAACCGGTATCACTGGTGATGTTGCTTCCTTCCAAATATTAGTTAAAATATGGGACATCCTACTGGTTCTCCTGTTATTTGATTGCCAGTAATGTTGCCATGTTGTATACTGCTTCTGACATCCTATGCACTAATGGAAGGGGAAAAAAAAATTAAAAAATCAGTAAATCTAAAATTATTTTTTAAAATTCCGAAAATAAACGACAGTTTCAATTTTGGTTTTTTTTTAATTTAGTGTTATTGCCTGCCATTAGTTGAAAATCAGTGTTTTTCCTAATCAATTCTGTGTGAAATCCTTGAGAACTAATGAGCTCAGCACATTACATGTGAATCCTTGGGATAGATTCATGCCCCAAGCTAGCAGAATGCTTCTTGCTTACGTCTCCTGCAGCTGGAAAATGTGAATGGCTGCTGCTATTCTCAAGGGGCAATTTATTTACGGTCCCCCCCATGCTCGACCAGCTCTCCTCATGGATGCATTTACTCGAGGAACAGTAAAATAAAATCTTTGAGCACAGGCTTCTCAGTTGTTCACAAGTCCCCAAGGAGATGGGAAAAGAGACCCCTCATTTCTCTGCTTTCTTCACCCTGCATGTACGTAAAGGTTTTGGTCCTGTGACACAGCCCTGGTGTATAGAAAGCAAACAGCGTGCAACAAGAGCAGCAGAAATCGTCACAGCTATAGGAAGTTAACAGCATGAAATTTTGTACAGGAAGGCTGAGTCTAACCCCAATTGCCCTGTTCAAGTCTAGCCTAGAGCTGGAAAGAAAATAGCTGGAAAGAAAAAAACATTTGCATGACAGCATCCACTGCTTCCTGAACAGCTCCAGGCTCTCAGGGGTGAATGAGCGAGTGCTCCCAGTTTCAGAGACCTCAAATCACATTGGGTTAATTTATCTCCTGTAAACATAATCCTTGCTCTTAGGAACAATCACACTGGGGGAATGGTGCCTGCCCAATTGGTTTTTCTGACAGTATTTTGCTCTCAGAAACTATGCAGGAACACAGACATATGCTTAACATCCTTAATCTAGAAGGCACTTAAATACATTATTAACTTTGGGTGCATGTTTCTGAAGCAGAAGGCTTGCTGGAATACTAAAAGGAATATAAAAAAATGGCTGTTTTGATCTTCTGGCCAAAACAAATATAAATAAACAGATCTTTGGCATCAACCTGATATGAAAACAAAAGGCTTTTTGGCATAAGGAGAAAAAGAAGGGTGATGTGAGCTGAACTCAATATGAATCATTGAGTTACCCTGCAAGTGCTACGAGTCCTTTCATCACCCTTCCTGATTTTGCATCCTACCGCTGTCAAAAGTGCTAAAGAAAGTACTTTTGAAACTGAAAATATGGAATCACATGTCTAAATGGTGCCAGGCCAAAGCTGCTTTCTTTGCAGGCAGTAAATAATTCATCAGCAAATGTTCACCTGCTTCTAGAATGGACCCTGAACTGGGATCCCAGTTACAACAAACGCAATTAAGTAGAGGTGAAAGGGGGAGAAAATCCAGAGATATCTCTCACTGTGGGCCAAGAAGCAGTGATGTCTGTTTGTCCCAAGTCATAGCAAGCACCTACAGAAAAATAGTTTGTCTCAAAAAATAACGTCACAGGTTGTGCTACTTGTTCTTTCTTAAACACAACACTTCCCCTTTGTCCTTGCAGGTGTGACCTGCATCTGCACTATTGCCAGTACAATGTGAAACCACACAGCACAAGCTGCTCTTAAAAGATAAGATGGCAGAGACCTATTTTCACTTCTTTTTAAAGCAAAAGCTTCACACCAAAAGTAAGTTGATCTTTACGTATGAAAATTTACATTCTAAGTTAGAAAAACATTTAGATGTAGGCACTTTATTAGTGAAAGGAAGTCACTAACTTTTATTGTTATTTTTATAATTATATGTCATGGGAAAGCAAATGTTGCAGTATTAGCAAAACAAGTGCTAAACAGAGATGCTCACTCCACTGCTTCCTGCTCAGGTGAATTTGAAATTATAGTGCCACCACTTACTTCAACAGAAGTCAGCAGTGTAAAAATAATAGGTGAATTTCACCCACTTTGAAGAATAGAATTAAATTAGCAAGCAACTGCTGGGAAGAAGCTACAGGTAGGTAAAAAGACACAGTTTAAAAAGCTCCAAGTAAGACTGAGGCTGGTAAGGCTGTCAGAACAACTAGAAGCACAAAAAGATTCTTTAGATGGGTGGTTTACATTTCTGAAAAGATTTTAAATAAACATGTCTTTCTCCGTGAACGCTACTACCTAGCTTGCGCTTGGAAATGAAACTGAGCATTACTGTTTAATATTTTCCATGCATATAGTGTTACGTGAACCAATCTGTAAGCTTTTTATTAATTAGATTTATGTACTCTTCTGCACAGCGAAAAGCACTCTCCAGGTTCCCTCAGCTGAAAACAATGCACTGATACTCAGGAAAAAAAACTGACCTTAAATAAGTGGTACTTGATGGGGTACTATGAATATATATGGCTGTAAAAGGAGACGATGTCACTTTCTACAATGCCTTCGAGCCGAGTTTTTCCTACTGGTATGGAGCTTCATGTGCCTTCAGAGTCAGTCCCGCTGAAGCGGACAAGGCAGTCAGTGCAGAATCTGGTCCTGGCCAGCCAGAGTCCACAATATTTAATTGGCGTGACAAGCTTCCTCAATATTGCCAAAACATCTTGTGAGAGGATTTTTTCATTTAGTTTCAGAGAGCAGCAGTCTCTTCAGATAAGGATAGAGGCAATTTCAGCGTCTGATGTTGTTTCAAATGTATACAAAAAAACAGAGTTTCTAAAGTGTTCCTACGAAGTCCTTGAGGTTTACTGCATTAAGCTGCTAATCCACGGCACGTTACTTTCAAGTTTCAATTGTGCTTCAATGTTTTAATTATCTTCTATTTTAGTTTTGGATGGTTTGATCTACGGTCCACGTGAGCCTATCTCGTCGACTTCATTCACATGAGAAACCCTTTGAAGCCAAGGGAATCTCCATGTGACTGAGCTCCTCAGGACCTATGGAGTACATAAATAGTGGAGCCTGCACACTCATACAATGTAATGGAGGAACTGCACCTTTTGGTTTGGGTGTGTGGGTTTCCTACCGCCCATATAAAGATACAGCAGGGACCAGTGACGCAGACATCCAGAAAAAATAATGAGAAACATTTTTGTACACAAGTTCCCATGCTTGCAACACATTTCTCTTTAAGAAGTAACAGCGAGCTGCACTTTGGGGGCAAGCGGCACATCTGGAGCCACGGGAAGAAGAAGGGAGCTCCAGTGCTTCAAATGAGTCATTGTTCCATCTTAATGGAAAACCTATAAAATATCAAACTGCCAGAGAGTAATAGATCTTTCAGGGGTTTATTAGTTTTACAGGTCTTATAAAAATTAGTGGAAAAACATAAAACTTTAATAGCTGAAAACTGAAAAGGTTTCACGAGCTTAAGCTTGGCCTGTTTGGAGCCCAGCATCGCTACACTTCTACAGCTGGGATGTGGCACACCAGCTGCAAATATTCCCCAGACTCCCTCGCTTTTGTTTAGCTGTTCTCCAAAGTCACACGAAAGCTTGTGGTTAGAGTTTCCCTTTGAACACAATTTCATGAAAATATTTAAATCTCCGCATATAGCTGAGGTTTTTCCATAGTCATAGCCGGCCTGGTGATTTCTAAGTACTAATGCCGAGGACTGAAGTTTGCAGCTGATGAAACCACCCAAGAGTATTACAAGTCTAGCTATAGAGGAATATGTTTATCTACACTGCATATTCAATGTGCTTACCAGGCATAATTGCCAATCAGGAGTATCAAATTAAGTAAGAATTTATGTTATATTTCCAGATTTGAAGAGGTATCACAGAAATTATAGACCAGACCATGAACAGGGATGAGATTCATCGTTAGGGGTTCCAGAACGGAACAACTACTCAGACTTTCAGTCTCAGACACAGAGGTCATAATGATTAGCTATAACACATCCAGCAACTATCAGCTGTAGCAGTTCACAGAGTTCACCACCTTGGTCCCAAGAAGAGCTAAATCATTCTGTTACATCGCTTACAGACACCCTAGGATGGTGACAATTAGACTGTTGTTGTTGCCAAGGTAGTCAAAGATGGCTGGATTGCTATCATGAGGCTGGCAATGGCAGTGACAGTCCCCTTTATCCTATAATCTTCATAGGGACTAGTAACAATGATGTCCATATAGAAGATGCATGCGCAAAGTTTTCCTTAGAGCTGGTGGAACCACAGCTAGGCAGATTCTGCTGCTTTCTGAGCCTTGGAGAGAACCAAAACCGAAACCAAAACCAAACCAACCAGACAAACAAAAAAAACCCCTAACCCACAAACAAAAAACCACACTATGAAAATCAAGCACAGTTCAGTCTTGTGTCCCCAACCTGAACACATGCCAAGGGCTTCAGGTGGACAAGCAGAAGCTCTGCTCGTTGCTGAGACAAACAACTCCTCTGGAGCTAGCTCGTTAATAAAGAAAAAAAACCTACATGGAATAAACATGTACGTGTGTGAGAAAGCTGAGCTGCATCACAACTGACTTATCTTTCTGTGCTAGGTTTTAGATCTTCGAAAGATTTTCATGTAAAATGGAGCATGACTGCCCTGGGGCCTTTTCTACTAATTAGCTGGCTACAGATGAAGTAGGATGCAGGGATTTATCCTTCAGTCAGACGCAGAGGTCACCCAAGCAGAGGCACACTTTACAGTGACATCAAGTGTCTTGATTTGCCTTTCTCATTCTGGAAAGCAATTGCACTACAGTGACTAGAGGCAACTTACCCAAATATAACGATGTTAACACACTCTGGGGCTTGTGATTGTGAGAATGTGAAGCTTTATTACTTAGCACTGAAGTGGCCCACTTCCCGTAAGAAAAGCAGGAGAATAACTAGAAATTTATTAGTGAGCTCAGGTGACCCACAGCCCTATTTTGCTCTCTAGGTTTCGACGTTTAATGTCCCTTTTATCATATTATGGGTAACAAGATACACTTCCACATTTTGTCCCCCAAACCCAAATGGCAGAGGGACCTTTTTGTGTCACTGCAAAACTTCCAGCACCAAAGGTCAAAATAAATCTATTAGTAATTAAGCCTCATCAACTGGCCGAAGATTTTGTTACTCCTGTAAGCCTGTTGCTAGACTAAGTGGAAGCAATGGCCTAGGTGAGCCAGCTCACATGAAATTTATTGCGTGATAGCAGACAATGATGCTCATTTCCTGTTAATGCATTCAGATTCATTATAAATGAGGAAAACAAAATTAATGGATTTGAGTTTATGGTGGATTTCCATTATGGGCTTATGCTCTATTTGCCAGCACAACTGAATTTCCAAAGAATGAATGGGTTTAACCGCAGTGTAATTGTTGTTTGTACGAAATAATTAATTGAGCCGTATTAAAGGTTTTGTAAAAGCATTCACAACAATGGGGAAATTCCCAGTTGCCTCTTCTTGCTTTTAACACAATGATATATATCCACTTATGGTTGATCTTAAATTGATGTACAATTTTCACAGATTGTGATATAGGATATACTTACAGTCTCACAGTACATGGAGTTAGAGAAACAAGACTTCGGAGAGGGAAACCTTTGTCAAAACACAGATTCACATGTTGTTGCATGCTGTGGCAAAAGAATTGTAGTACAAGGAAACAGTTACGGACCTTCTAGAAAGGCATTGAGAACAAAAAGGCAAACTAACCGGTCGTTTATATTTCTGAATTATTTTGCTGCCACGCATTCATTTCACACAAGTGCTTTCTGTGGAATGGAGGATGTGTTACAAAGAAGGAAGAACAGCTTTACCGTGGAATTTGTTAACCCTATCACAATATATTCCGGGGAGGGGCTTCAGGAAATCACTTCTACCAAAGCTGGATATGACAATCTGACTCTTGACATGCTTGTCAAACCCCCTGTCCCATCCCAACAGATGGGATGAGGGATGAGTGAACTCTGAACGCAACATGCATCCTGACTCAACAGATGAGATCAGGTGTGAACTAAACTCTGGGTTAATTCTGCGTGGTTATGAGAAGTGAATGACAATCACTCCAGGGGTCCAATTCAATTACGAGTTTTACTAAAAGTACGTGTTGGAATACCAGTTACAGCGAACAGTGGCTTGGCAAAAGTATTTTATGATATCACGGAACTTATCAACACATTGACAGCAAAAGTCCTTCTACGAGCAATGTATTGGCAACCATTAGCAGCTATTCTACAAAATTTAACAAGAATACAATAACAGTGCTTAAGATGATGTTACTCTTATGTGTTCAAAAGGAAAAGAGAGAGAGGGGTAGAGAGGGAAAGAAAACTAAGGTATAAGAAATAGAGAAAGAGAGAGTAAGATACCACCACTCCATAGGTTATCGATCCAGCGACGTCCAGTGAAGGGAGGGTGGACGCGTTGAAGACTTCGGTTACGCTGCACAGCATCTGCACAGGATATACATGCCACATACACGCCACACCTGATGCCACGTGGGAGGTCATTTTATAACCCAGTTCATTCACATGTGGGCAGTTCATCTCCTCCCTCCACTTGCTCTTCATGCTAATTAGGGAGACTCTTCTGGAAATGCCTCTGGGGTCTGCAAACTAGGGGAAAGTTCACAGTGCCAACCAGAAGTGAGTTGCCTTGCCAATCAGGGGTAGCTGTTGGTTCATGGCTTTCTTCAGGTAGCTGGCTGTCCGCAGACGAGATCATCTCATTCCAACTAGGCCATGAGGCCTTCGCAGCGATTAACAAGGTGCTTGGCGCCATAGTCATCTACCTCTTCTGCCGCCAAACACAGTACCTTGGGAAAGATAAGGGAGGTGGCTGCCTGCACAACCACCTGCCTTGTCCTTCCAAAGCAACAAAAAACCAGTTGTTTAAGGCATAACAAGGTCCTTTGTTCTGCTAAAGATGGAGGGGAAGCGCTTCAAGGTCCTCACACTCCCGTTAGGAGTCCTTCAATTATAGCAATGTCATATCACTCCTGTGTCACCCAGCCCTTTATTATCTTAAGGTAATGTTTTTTTCTTAATAGCTCACCTGGACTTTGCTGCATTTTGAGCCCACTATTTCTTTCCTAGCTTGTTAGGATGTGGAGAAGACACTCTTTTCTTTCAGAAATGGACCTACAGTCTATCAAAGGACGAACAGAGGCCTATGCAAGGCACCTCTACACAGTTTGATAGGGTGTGAACGCTGAGAAGCTTTAAAATATGGTCAGTTTCTCCAGTATTTACAGATGCCTTGCATGCTTTGAATAAATAACAGTAACAGTTAGAGCTGGGCCATATGCTTAGCATACAGGCAAAGTTATGTAAAAAGTATTAAACAGCAGACATGCATTAATAACCAGTAGAAAAAAGAGCATAGAAACAGGGAAAGGACTGGTCAAATATACGTAACAAGTAAAGGTGACTCAGTATCATCGGACTTGGTCTTGACAGTATGATCACTGGTAAATGTTATTGTGCTTTTGACGTCTGTGCATCCTGCATAAAAGAACCCAAGCAATTAATTCAGTCATGAATAGCATCGGAGTGAATGACAGATGACAGCTAGGTGGTATACAGGCACACAACCAAAATTAATATGGTTTAGTGTGTGACTGACTGCAGAAATCACTAAATTGAACAGAGATCCTTTGCCAACAGGGAGGCTCATCAACACTTTTTCTGTTTAGACAACCGATGGTGAGACAAGGGGCAATGGATACAAACTACAACACAGGAGGTTCCACTTAAATATGAGAAGAAACTTCTCAGTGAGGGTGCCAGAGCCTGGAACAGGCTGCCCAGGGAGGTTGTGGAGTCTCCTTCTCTGGAGACATTCAAAACCCGACTGGACGTGTTTCTGTGTAACCTCATCTGGGTGTTCCTGCTCCAGCAGGCGGGTTGGACTAGATGATCTTTTGAGGTCCCATCCGATCCCTAACATTCTGTGATTCTCTGTGATTCTGTGATGTTGTGTACCACTGAAAAGCCTTGCCTCATGTCACCTCACTCCTGTCAAGGCCCTTTTGTCTGTACAGGTAGTGTATATATAGGCTATACAGAGAATATACAGCGTGCACTCCTAGCACAGGAAGAACAGGGGCCCGGGAGGCAGGGTGCGGGTCGCGGAGGCCCCGCCAGGGGGCGCTGTGGGCGGCGTTACAGGCCGCAGGGCGGCGGTGGCAGGAGCGGCGCTCGGGCCCCGCCTGCGCTCCTGCCCTACCCGCTCCCCTGGGGCGGCCGCGGCCTCCTGCCCGTTGCCGACCCTCGGCGCCCGGCTGCGGTCGGGGTGAAGGCAGGAGGAGGAAGAGGAGCGGAGCGAGGAAACGCCGCGACGAGCCATGTCCGCGCCCGCCGGGCTGCCGCCGCGGCCTGCTGGCGCCGCCGCCGTTTACCCGGGCGGGCCC
>VWYH01008006.1:0-35731 GCA_013399365.1 Pampusana beccarii | reverse complement strand
GGCCCGGCGGCGCTCGGGAGACCGCGGCCGCTCAGGGCGCTGCGCCGCGCTACCAGAACGGTGAGGGGCTGGCGGCCTGCGCGGGCCTAGCGCTGGAGGCCGCGGGGAGAGCCCGGCCGCGGGGAGCCCGGGGCGAGCTGCGCTGCCTCCTCCGTCGGGCCCCGCGGTTTTGGGGACGGAGGGCACCGGGGGGAGCTGCTCGGGAGCGGCGGGAGGTGCGGGGCGCCGAGGCGGCCGCTGTGCGGGGCGGCGGGGGAGAAGGGCCGCCCCGTAACGAATCACTTTCTCTGGAAGTCAGGCGGCAGAACCCGCCTGGGAAAGGCACGTCCAGCCCCGGGCCCCCGCCGCTACGTGCGGGGTGAACTTTGAGGAAGGTGCAGCCCCCCCAGCCTCGCTAGAGAGGCGGGGGGACCCGCTGCCTTCTCCCCTGGGGGTGCGGCGCCGGCTTTGTGGCGTTTGGGGAGGCCCAGGCTCCTCCAGGCCTCGGCTCTGCCAGTCGTGCGTGGAAACCACGTACTGTAGATGAGATTACTCACAAGCTAAGCGTAACTGTTTAGGAACTTACAAGTAGTAGGTGGGTAGGTGTTCGCACAGCAGAATCTTTGGGCTTTGAGTTTGAGTAAGCGAGACTGGACCAGTGGAATATGGGGCACTGAAAAACAAACGTAAAATTGCTCAGAGTCACAAAATACTGACTTGCTTTTCAGAGACCTAACTGCACTGTGAATTAAAATAATTACCGTGCAGTTCCCCATTTTTTTTTAATTGGTGCCTTATAAAATCAATTCTTTATTAATACAGCTCATTAACTTTCCAGAATGCCTGCGTGATCTTTGTCCCCACCTAATTACGGTTTGGTATCTAAATTGGGCCTCTTATTTGCGTAGAGTTTTAGCACTTACTGTTAAACCCTTTATTTTGTAGTCGGGCTATTCTTTGCACAGACAGTTCTGTACACGTACAGTATGCAGGATAATTACCTACAAAATTTTTTACTCATGAATATTTATCATGTCCAAAGGGGTAGTTAGGCAGTATGCACTTACATGCCTATTAAGTAGGTTTCGAGTCAGTTTGCATGTAATGCAGAAGTCTCTGAAGTGAATGAAAAGGAAGGTATTTAAATGGTAGATTTTAGGAAGATACTAATGTTTCACATGTGTCCAAACTTTAGTATTATAATACTGAGTTTTGTCAAAATTATTCAGAAAACACCAAGTATATACTGCTTTTAATAAAAACCGTGTTGTTATGAGGACACAGCTACTACAGCATCAGTAACCTGGAAGTGTGTTTCACATAAACAAACAGAAACTGACATAATACATTCTGCTTGTGTTTTTAACTGAATGAAACAGTAGTTTTAAAGAGCCATCATTACTATTTTTATTTTAATTAACTCTGTGTTGCTTTTGTTAGTCTTAAAAACAACTTGTTTAAAACCTTGTAGTAGACCATTTATTTTCTCTGAAACACTTTTTTTTCAAGTCTGAGAAATGTATACACTGTTCAGTAATGATCTTGAATTTTTATCATGTAACTTGCTAACTCCTCAGCTTAACTTTGACTTCTGTGTTCCTTAGGATATCTTATAGTGATGTGTGTTTGGTGATTTGTAGGCAAGAACTCTGAATTTGTCATTTTGTGTCATTTAGCAATAGCATTCCAGAATTTTTAGATTAGTGTATCTGCCTTCTTTAACCTTCTGAAGTTATAACACAGTATTTGAGGCTTCTTTTTAAAAGGAGGACAAGTAGAAGGGAATAGTAACAGAAAAAGACTACTGGAAATTTCTATTCTGTTTGACAGAAACTAAATTTCACAAATAAGGTTGTCATTGCTATTGAGATTTCATTATTTTGTCAGTATAATGGAGTTTATGTGTAAGATACTTAAGTGAATACAACTATTTTTGTACTGTCTGAAAGAAAACACTAGTGCATCCTTTAAGATGTTTAGAGTGGTTTGTAAGATTACCCTTGGTATCTTTACTAGCATTTGGGACTGTATTTTTCATTATGAAGCTATTTAGCAATGTCTTCTCTCCCTCCTCAGCCTTTGGATCTTTTGAATAGTTTCATTAAATTTGTTGAAGAGGCTGGAGGTCTGAAAGGTAAAGTGTGCCTGAATATTTTGCGAAAATGGGAAGCTGAGTTAATGAAGGAGCAAGACATCAGTTAAACGACTGGGCTACTGTGAGAGCTCAGCAGTGGCTTGTTTGGTGGCAATTAACAGGGCACAAAGTGCTGTCACCTGTCCATCTTAAAAACCACCTAAGGGTGCTTGAGGCTGCTGTGGTGAGTCTTCTCTGGAGATGGGTAAAGACAAGTCAAAAATTGTGGAAAACTAACAGGTCTTCTTGGCTAGGAAGGAAAGTGGTGGTGTAGTGTGTGTAGACTACATGTAGGTAGGGTAGGTAGCAGAGGGCTAAATTATTCAGGTAAGAGAACGAATGGACATAATAATCCAAACAAAAATGGCACTGGCAAGCAAAACTTTACTCTTTCACATAGTGGTATAGCCATAGTGCTACTTTTTTCGATTGTGGGGGTTTTTTTTTGGTGGTGGTTTTTCTCCCCTCCTTAAAAAGTGATAAGGCTTTTGGCGTTCACCTGTTAATGTCTGTGTAGTTATACATTATAACATTATAAAGTATTAGTTTGTCTGTAAAAGGAGAGGTTCACTACTTTCATTATAGAGATGACATTTTAACAGTACACCTTCTGTGTGCAGCTGAGGTTTTCAACTCCTCTTGTGGAGTTTTTTGAAAGAAGTTTGTCAGGTGTTTTGGGAGGAAGGTAGAGTACCTGAGACATCAAGACAGATTGTGCAATTAGCCCCATTTTCAAATTACACTGAAGATGTACCCAGATTTCCAGCATTGAAAACTGTCCAATTATCTAGTCATCATTAGTAGATTCAGCTACTAATTGCAGTACAAAAACTACTTTCTACTCACATTCTTTATAATCAAATGTGCAAAAAACTCGTTTCAGGTAATGGGAATAATCTTTCATCGTGTTACTGTAAAACTTGCTTTTAAAGGACCGGGAGTTTGAAATCAAAAATACATTTTTTTCAAATGTTGAATGTGTCTGTCTTGGTGAGGTCTTCATGGGATTTATGCTGTTGTGTGCTCATCTATAGTTCTAAACTTATAGCTATTTCTACTTAAAGATGTGAATAAAGATGACTTGGGTATTCTGTACTGTAGAGACTGATACCTTGTATTGGTAATTTAATCTGTCTGTGGTGTGTTTTTAAACCAGAGCTAGATAGTGCGAGACGTTGTAGTAGGTGATTTGATATGCAGCCTTTTATTTAGAAGTCAGATGCTCCTAAACTAGTTTGTAAATTATATCTCCTCAGTTTATTCTGCGTATTTTAGTAGAACAAATGCACAGAGTCTTCAGAAAAAAACATGTTTTCTTGCCATGTTAAGTGACATAACTGCTTAAGCAATAAGCTTTGACAGACATAAGTTGTCGGTATGTTTTTGAATTTGCTCATTCAGACTTTAAAAAAGCAGCTTGAAAGTCTACCAGAGTTCACGTAGCTGTTAATGACTTGCCAACTCAAAATCCTTCTCCTTTAAAGGAAAATAAACTACAGCTTTATGAAGCAGCTCCCATGTTTTCGAGAAAATAGTGAATCAGAAGCATGGTTACATACTCTTCTCGAAAGTCAGGGTGTAATTATATTTTTAAGCTCCTTATGCTTTCTCCTGAAGTTCCTTTCTATCTTTTTAACCGGAAGTCCAAGCTACTGCTCATTTTTTAGCTCCTTTCTCTTCTGCTCGACTTTCTAGGTTGTCAATTATGAAAAGGCATTTTGAATTTTATCAGAAAGCAATTCTGACAAGATTCCGTTAATAAATTCATTATTAAAATCGCCTTGCAAGTTCATCAGAGAACATCTGGGTGTTACTTTGAGAACAAAGACTTTTCAGAATTTCAAGACAAGAAATAATAACGTACATTTTGTAATCATTGTAAATACAAGGGGGGAAATCAACAATTCATTATCGTCCCAGTAGCTGTTTAAGTTTGTGAGTGGCCCAGTACTGCACTTGTGTTACTGTTCAGCAAGGGCTGGGAAATAATACCGTGGTCATTCAGCATGAGGTAAGCAGTAGGGTGCGGTAATTTTAAGAAAGGAAGTTATCCAGGGAAATGCAGTTGTGGTTCACTAGAGAATAAGATGGAGTTCAGGAAAAGAAATTGAGGAAGAACTTTCAGATTTACCATTGATCAGTTGACATTGAAAAACATTGTTTGGACGTAGTTAACATTTGGACTCTAGCAAACAAGTGCTTGTTTGACCCTTGCTGGACCAGTATGTAATTAACCTCTAATGTTGCAGTGACAGCAGCGGTCAGTTTCTCTGATACCAACATCTATACCTGATGTAAGTATCAGGCAGCAAACAGAAATGAAGTGTCCTGTCAATATGCTGTAGTTTCATAAAAATGTCACTTTTCATAAAAGCATAATATAAAAGCACATAGAGGACGAAAATAACTGCTGTGCAGCACTTTATCTTGGTCACTGTATTGAGGATTTGTAAAGAAGAGTACCTGCGTTTTTCTATATTGACATATTGGTTTGACTGCAGCTTTTCATTTTCTGTATTAAGTCAGTTTCAAGGCAGGTGGTTGTGTTCAGAAACTTAAAGCTTACTGTTGCTTGTGATGTGTTTAAATATTAACCTTCAAAAAAACTCTTAAAAATATTTAAAGTACAAATGTGAAGTATACAATCTTGGCATAGAAGCATCTTTCAATAATGGAAGCAATCCATTTTTCTCTTATTTTTCTGTGCATTTGCAAATTACTTAAAATATTGTATTTTGCATGTGTTATACTTGGTTTGTTCTCTTTCAGCCAATGCAAAATGACCTCAAAAATAGTGACAGAAAACAAGAAGAAACCAATTGTTTGTTAGAGTAAGTACTGAGTCCTTGGTGCCATTAATACATGTGATATTTTCTCTTTGTTTCAGGTCCTGTGCAGAGTCAGATGCAGTTCCCGTCTGGCTATGGCTCGCATCCTCTGAACTATAGTGCACCCTCAGGACACTATTCCCAAGTGCCCAATAAAGCTGCTGCTTCTTCACAATTGGATAATCAGTATAGAGCCAGTTACTACCCTACTTACTATTCAGCACCAGCACAAAATGTTATGACCCCTTCGGTGGGTTCCAGTGTGTTGAATACACAGGAATCACAGCAGTTTTACAACAAAACTCCTCCCCATACAGTGGGGTCAGCTGAAGGACCTATTCAAGGAGCAATATCACCTGCATCCTACTTGCATACGAGTGCTCAGCAGTCATATTCAGCATTTGGTAATCACTACAGCACTTCAGTCAGCTCTTCAGTTACATCTCAGGGATTTCCCCTTAATTCTGATCGCTACACCATGCCTGTGGTTTCTACTGCCCTGTATCCCAATGTTTCCTATCCTGCGGCTGCTGGCGGTGTGTATGGGCAGGCATTCACCTCTCAGAGCCTACCTGCTGTTGGACAATTCAAAGAGACAAATGCATTTTCTAGCCAGAGTACATCAGTACCTCATTCACTTCAACAGCATGTTCCCGTGGGATATAATTCAACATTATCAACTCTTCCGTCTGCTCAAGACAACCTCAGCAGGCATCTCACTGGATCAGTTGCTAAAGTAAACAACCAAATAAATACAGGTATGGCATTACTTGAAGGGTAGTGAACTTCCAGATGTGTCTGGGAAACATCAGGATTCATGTGCTTTTGGTGGTTTGTACTTGTTCAGTATGTGAAATTCTGTATCATAATTTTGAGTTCTGTCCTTACTCATTTTTGAAGCTTGTTGCATTTGATTACCACAGTCCTCGAAATCGAGCCTAATTGTATCACTGACATGTTTCTAGTAAAAGATACAGGAAAAAAAAGCAATATGGGGCATGGTTTTATTGTTTGGCTGTGGTTTTGTTTTGGTTTGGTTTTTTATGTAAGTGACCTTGGGAATTTTTTCATGCAGATTTGAAGGAATGTTTTTAGTTTGGATATAGCTATAGAGAATGAAGTTGGAAAGGTGCCAGTTGAGGGTCAGTAGCTGCAGCTTTTGCTTCTTGGGGAAACTGAGTTACAAGTTCATAGGGTAGGCAGTACTTGGTAAGAAGAGTGGAAAAGATTAGAGATGTGGGAGTGCTCATGCATTGAAACATCTTGCTCTTCCTTTCTTCCTATACTGGTAATTTTCTGACTTCATGCAGTTTGGGCTTATAAACTGTGCAAGACTAATGGTTTTCTGATGAGACAGGTATTGGGGAACTGTAGAATGTTTCCTTTTTTATGCCAGATATTTCAGATTATAGTTTAACACTGGAATTGTTTTAGGAGTCCTTGTAGCTGAGGTTTTCTAAGACCAAGGATGTGTTTTTGACAATGGTAAAACTTCGCCTGGGAAAACCAGCTAGGCTTAAATGAAGCTCATCAAATCCATACCAAGGCTGAATTTAGTTTCAGTGTTGCCTTTCCAGCTCCCCCCAAGACTAAGATGTAGAGTGTCAGTCACCCTTCAGCTCAGTCTTAGTAGTTTGAATATTAGTAAATTTAAATTCTGTCTTCAAGGTGCTCTGTGTGATTTTTCTTTAATGTTTAAAAAAGTATGAAACAAGATACGGTCTAAGAAAAGAAAAACAGGGAGCTTCTTCAAAAGCTTCTGAAATTAATGGTGTTTCAAGGTTGAGCCAAAAAAAATTCTTTCGGGGACTAAAGGTTTAAAATTCTGGCCAAAAAAAAAAGTTATGTGGAGCACAGAATCTGCAGCTGGATTTGGCAGAATGCAGGTATCATTCCAAAATAGTAAGATTTGCAGTAGTCATATGAAAACACCTTATTGTTTTTCAGACCATCAGTTTACAGAAGTTTTTAACAGCTGTTTTGAAGGTGAAACAGTTGGGCTGACCGGAACGTGAAGAGCAGTATGAGCAATGCATAGTCTTGTTTCTGAACCGTTCAGTGCTCTTCTTAAAGGAGTGCTTGAGTTAATACATGGCTTCAAAGTAATGTAGTCATATTACGCTTGAATTTCAAAGAGCTGGTGATAGAACTGTTCATTAAAAAATGAACACTGACCCACTGTTCCTGTTAGACTTGAGTAACGTTGCAGTGCTTGGTTGGTTTGCCAGACTGTAGGCATAATTGCTTAAACCACATTTAACACCTTCCTGAGCTGGTAAAGCTGCTGAGATGAGCATGTCCTGTGCTTCATTGCACAAGGGACTGGGTTTTGGAACTGATTGACCTGGAGAATATCTGTTTTCCCTTCCCTCTGAATCTTGGTTCAACATCAGCACACAAATAATTCTCCATGTACTGACTGGGAAAGAACAAATAAAGATAGCAACCAGTAGCTAGGCTGAAGGAAGAGCTGGGCTGGTTTATTAGATCAGGATCTAAAGACTTAGACCATCTTTGAAGTCTGGGACTAGACAGACTGCCTCCAGTAATATCCAACTTTTCTTTTAGTGTGGAGTTCAACATCTTTAGCTAAAATATATTAAAAATTCAATTGCTACGACACCTAGCTAGTAAAAGATGACAAATAATTGTTTGTTTCTGGCATAACTGATTTACTTTTTGGGACACCAATACGCTTTCTAAATTTGCCAGCGCAGTCTTATTGTTCTTAGATGAAGTCATTTAATATATAGTATTCTAATTGTTTGCAGCCTTTAAAAAAAGGAGTTGGATCTTGAAAATTATTTTGCCATTTCTTCTGCATCCTTGGAAAGTGTCCGAGTACAACACACAAGGAATTCAAGGAAGTTATGAATGATTTGTAAGAAGGAATTTTTCTGAATATTTCATCCTCCCTGCTGTTCTCCGGGGAGAAAACGATGGTGGAAAACAGTTGCAGTCTCTTCTGTGCATAGTTTTTAGCAAAATTGCTTGGAAAATGTATTTGAGATATATGGAAATTCCTAAGTGTGCTTACTGTGACTGTTCATGTAAAGAAATTTTGATACAATGTCCTATTATTAGTCAAGAGTGCCAATAAGACAGTTTGCTGTCATTGCTGCTGTGCTGTGAAGAAGACCCCTTACAATTCTTAAAGTATAAATAAGCGAATCTTAAACTGTCACTCAGGATACTCCTGCCTTAATGTATTTTTCAATGTAAGTTTTGTGCAGTCTGTGACACCGAAAGCTCTCTATGATCAAGATGAAACATTCATTAAATAGAACACCATGTTTTGAATAAGATGTGTATGTTTAAATAGGACATATTCAGGCAACTTAGGCTGGCATAAGCTTTTCAGAAGTTGGGTTATTTCTGAATTGTTTTCTACTTGAATCAAAGAAATTCTAAGCATTGGACTTGTAACTGTATTTTTAAATAAACCGATTTGTGTAGGGCCTTGGAAAACCCCCAAAGAGCTGAATCTGTGAAGATCAAACCCCTGAGCCGCCGTATGTCATGTGCTGAGGATGCAGAACTCCAGTGAAACCTTTTTCTAAAACTTTGGCAGCCACTGTCTGAAATCATTGAAGTATTTTCAGTGAATCTTGCTGAGATTTCACTAGAAGAAAATAAATCTATTTTAAGAGGAGTCTTTTGCTGGAAGTTGACTTGTTTTGATGAATAGCAGCCAGTGAGAATAATTTTCTTTGCTTTAGGAAGTATAAATTAAGGAGAATACAAATAATTATTTTGAGGTTTTTCCGGTTGCTGGTTTAAGCTGGTTTCATCTAGCAAAAATAACCTCTTCTAGTTTTAAATTCTGTATTTCAGCAGAACAGTGTTAGTATAAATCTGTGCAGAAACGGTGTTATGCTGTGCAAATAACACACTTTGTATTATTTAGGCTTTTTGTCTTTCTAGGTCAGTAGTTTTCCTTAATGCTTTTTCCAGCTTATTTCAGCTGGAATCGCTGCACTCTGATTTTTCTTGGTGCTTTCCAGTCAGTGTGGATGTCAGTCAGGATGCCCAAATTTTATTAGACTCCCCCCGCCTCCCTGAGGAGGGGAGATAGAGAACTCCTTCTGTGGGTATATGGGGTGGGTTTTTTTTCTTTCAGGATCTTATCTACTGTCCTGAAATCATACGCAGTCCGCTTGAGCAGATGACACTTTAATTTCTTTATCTCATGCACATACTTCCCCTTATGTCAGATCAGGATCTAAAGTCCTTGCTGCCCCAGTTCCATAGGAATGTAGGCTCTAATCTTGTAAATCTGCTAATATAGGTGAGGCTGGAAAACAGGGAAGGACTGCTGCCAAGATAAAGTCAGGGAGATAGGGTGCTGTTGAAAACCAAGCTGCAGGGAGGTGGGAGAACTCTCAGTGGAAATTACATGCGATGTTGGGGGCAAGAGGGAATCGAGATTGCAGCTGTAGTGACTCCAAAAGGATGGTTCTTCTATGTCTTCTGAAAACTTGAGAAGGTACTGTGGTGATGCACTTCTAAACCATCACCTCTAGGTCTCAAGTTGGAAATCAAATAAAAGCTGTAAGTGATAGTGTACAGGAAAAATGATGAATTACACTGTTAATTTTCTCAGCTCTGCGTATTCTTTCTGTAACATATTCTATGATCAAAGATCTGTATAGGTATATGGCTTTTGTAACCAAGTATTTAGTCATTTTTAGTGCAAGAGGTGTTCGTGGTTGAAAGGCAAGAGGGAAAACTTGGATGCATATTGAAGGTGAAAAAAAATACTGTATCACTGAGATTGGGTTTTATATTTATTGCAGCCTGACAAAGCTCTTGGTTTCTCATTGCATCAGTTGGTGGTGGTGTTGTGTGGTCTGATCGGGCTTGTCCTGGATTAGCAGATGGGAAACTTGTACTCCAAACTGGTGTTCAGTCCAGCTTTGTCTTGAGCTAAAATAAGCCATCCTGAATTGATCAGTGCTTATATGACAGGGTGGAATCTTCTTATTGACCAAAGGAAAAAAAGATTGATAGCATAGTTACCATAACCGTAGATTGTCTCATGTGATGATAGTTACTGTCAATGCGTATGTAATGATCAACTTTTCTGAGTGTTGCCTTTGGTTTTAGTTACTCAGGGCTTTTGAAAAATTTCTAGAGTCACCAAATAAAGTTTAACATGTAATTTTGCAGGTTGGACTTTTGTACAAAGAAAAAATGCCATGGGTTTTTTTTGCTGGGCCATTAAAAATGTTTTCTTACAATACAAGTAAAGGATCCATGTAATTTTCAAGGATTTTTGGTAATTTTTGCTTGAGAACATATACTGGTACTTGGCAGGAAGGTATTACATCATCAGGTAATCTGGGTGTAAATTGGTTTTGGCTTTGAAGATGTGACCCTGTGACATTATAGCATTTATCACGCTCTGCAACAGTGCTTGGTGCTGCAAGCATTGCTATATTGACGTGAAGTGTGGAAAATGCCATAACCCCATAAACAACTCTCTCTGCTACAAATCCTGGGTAAGCATACGAGTGCTGCAAAGGACTTCCCTTGTCTTGCATATCTTGCTTGAAGAAGCTGAGGAGCTACCGCAACAGGAATGTTTCTGCTGACAGGTGTTGATGCTTCTGTGGGGAGTCTACAAGACATAATGTCTAGAAATAGAAGTTTTAGCAAGTACGTTTCAAAAGAAAATGCTGCATATATGTGCTTTGGAGAAATACACGTTTTAATTTAGATTTTGATAAAACTTGCAAAAAAGCAGTATGTATGCTCAACTTCTTTGAAAACTGCATAATAAATAAAAGTTCCATTAAGAGGGTGAAAATGTATGCTGTTAATTTTGGCACTAAATTAGAAAAACAGATGGATCATTTTAAGCCACCTCTTCTTTCCCCTCTAAAGGAAGCCTCACCTTCCACATAAAGTCCTTTCCAATATCAGCTCCGTTATTTAAAGAAAAGTTGAGGACTGTATGAGTTACATTGCTGTTTGTGCAGAGGAAGCCAAGTTAATATTACATGTGCATCCTCTAATGAATTCTGTAACTTAAATAAGTACTTTACAAATACAAACAGTGAATTTTATTCTTGCTTGATTTCTGTGTTTGTTTGTTGAGTATTATTGGTCAAACTATTTCCTTTCTATTATTTTTAGCAGTTTGGACTGTCAGGTTTTTTAGAAAGAATCATAATGTGATGATTTTTTTCAATTTTTAAACAAAGAGTGCCCTTCTTAAAAGCTAACTTAGTTGAAGTTATATTGTTCTTATCTGATAGGAATTTCAACTGGACTGTGTTATATCTCTCAAGGCACTAATCTGACATTTTAAAGCAGATTATATCTGGTCCAGATGTTTAAAACACATCAGAAGATGGGTGACTGAAAGAGATTGCTTGGAGTATGGGCCTCATAATTGAGTACCAAAATTGCAAAGTGAGGGAGACAGAACAATGGTTGGCTACACAGCTGACTTGTGGGGTTTCTGTCTCTGGGAGGAATATTGCGAGGGAATTATCCCACATGGACTGTGTTCTTGTTTGGGAAGAGGAATCTCTGAAAGTGTGGAGTTGGGATGTTAATTTAGCATCTGCTTAACCTGGGTCTTGTTACATCATTCTTTCCTTTTTGTTGTTAGTTGTCAGAGTGATTTGATCATTTTAATTGATTTTTAATATTATAGGTACTTAATTTGAAAAAACGACCAGCTTTTCTATAGATACTTATTTGAAGGCATCTCTCTTTGAAGTATTGTTTTTGTAGTTATTGTGAAATCAAATGCGATTGCTCGCGTTGTGTAATTGTCTGTGCAAATACAAACAAAGCGTTCCCGCCTTCTGCTCTTGTTTTCAGGTGGCGTTGATTCTCCACAGCCCATGCACTCCGTGAGCCAGAGCATTCCATTTACCAAGCCTGGTGCTGGCACACCCGCTTCCTCTGCCGTGGTCTCGTCAGTAAGGACACCTGCCTCAAGCCTTTCTTCACAGCCACGATCCTCACCCTCTGTTACGCAGTCACCAGAGTCAGCCCTTCAGGAAGGTACTAAAAGGGGATGGGAAGTTGCAGGATGGACGTCTGCCCTGTTCCACATGTGCACATGAATGAATGCTGGTAGCTTTGTTGCTGATCTGCTGTGTTGGTCTGACTGGGGTACCTCTCTGGCATCTCATCAGGCTCCCTTAGTGTTCTTGTTTTCTACCACCTTGGTTCTAGCTTCTCTTATCTCTTCTGTTTGATTTACTTTGGCCATATGTCACCTTTGGCTTGTTTGCCTGGTCGGCAGTCTTACATGTCTCTTCCTCAAAAAGCCCTTCTTTTAATTTCCTTATTCTTCTAAAAAGCTGCCTGCTATCTTGGAAGAATGTCTTAAAAGTAGCTTTTGCAGTTGGTCTGTATTGCAAAATCAGGTGTAAACTAGCAATTTACTAGCACTGGGAAATGGAGCGAGTTTGAGTATTAAATTCAAACTACTAGAATTGTTTTCTTATTTCCCTAGCTGTAAGCTCCCCTGGAAAGCTGCTGCGAGAGTTCTTGTATAAGCTCCTTCCTAGTCTGATATTAGTAGCCTCTTGGCAAAGAATCAGTTGGGTCTTGAGCCTTCTTCAGCCATGCTAATTCTGCCCTGATGTTTTGACTTGCCTCTTGACTGCTGTTTCTATATCTAGTATTCCAAATCTAATTTACTGTGCTGATTTTTTTTTTTTCTGTGTGTTTTCTCATGGTAGATTCAGAATTTTAAATTCTTATGGAAAAAGAACCTGTGTGAGGTTGAAATAGGCATTAATTTAATCCATAATGATGTGATATGTCTAGTCTTCAAAATAATTCTCAAAAGCATGGTGTGGGACAGTCACAGCATGTTCCTTTATTCTTGAATTTCAAATAAATGTCTAAATTTCCCCTTTTCCTCCATTTCCCTCTTTATCTTGTGGAGTGGAGAATGTAAAGAAAAAACTTGTCTGTGAATTGGCTCGGTATGTCTTACGGACAAAAAGATAATTCTTCATTGCTATATAGTTCTATGTACAGTGTACCATTTTAAAGAAAATGATAAATCAATTTTTGGAACTGTGCTTGGTCCTTGCACAGTTTTGTAGTTGATTTTGTTACTGGGTAGAATTCGTACAGTAGTTGTGCTTGCTAGAACAAAGCTGTTGCTTCATCTTCCAAATAAATCATGTAACCACGTTTCTAATGAGGAAAAGGGGTTTAGCTGTTTAACTGTGCTTACGCTGATGTGCCATATATATGTTCTTGCAGTGATTCTGGTAGAATGTGTGAACATTTGGTGCATTAAATACAAATCACTGCGATCAGTGGTGGACTCTTCACTAAATTCAAATACTTCCATGTAAGTGAAGGTTAATGCAATAAGTAGCTGCACAAGCACGCTTCAAAACCAACAATATACCTATTTCTGGTGTATATATAGATAAGTAATCAGGAGTTTGCGTTGTTCTGGTTGTATTTAATATGATCAATAATCGATGTACATGTCATCGCACGTGTATACTTCTGCGCTTAGATGGTATTTTTGTGAGCATTAGAAGACTTCAAATTCTTTCCATTTAGTTTCATTTGAGGAGTTGGCAATACTTAATGTACCTTCGCAATACCTTTTTATCAGCGATTAAGTGCAATAACATTATTTGTAGAAATTAATCTACTGAAAAGCAGAACACATCTACTGAGTATTTGTCTGGGTTGTTAGAATTCCAAGTGTGTTTCTCATGCAGAGATTAAACGAACTGATTTTTTTTTTCTTCTGATATAGTGTTGCCTACATGAAAGTGTTCTGGAAAACTGATCTGAATTAATTTTTAAAGTGTATTTCATTGTTTTAAGCTCTCGTGTGGTCATTCCCGTACAGAATTTAAATATTCTAATTGTTTACCTGGCTAAGTTCTAAGAATACAAAAAACTTGAAAGGTTTTAAGGCCTATTTACTCTTCCATAAATATCTGTACAAATTTAAAGCAGGTGAACTGATTTACTTGACAGTGGCATCCTAGAGCTGAACTTAGGGAATGTCTGTCTTGTCTGGATGTTATTTGTAGGTTTCCTTAGTTGTTATGTTGATGAAAGGAGCTGATGAGTAAATGAAAATAATTTAAAGCAAAGAGTTTAAGGATGGAGGAGGGTTCATTTTGTGAGAATTCGTAATATTAAGATCTTATTGCCATAGTAAATTCCTTGAAAATATGAGGGTTATGAGTAGAGAGCCAGTTAAAGAACTTCAGAATATAGTTTATTTTTGCATGTGATTATTTTATTTTCGCTTTTGGTGGGGTCTTTGTTGTGAAACTTAAAGTTTAAGAGTGTACATTTTATGTGGTTTAAGTTTTAAAGTCTTTAATGGTGAAGGTGGTTGTACTTAAAACACCTAAATAGTTGGTTTATTTCATAGGCAAATGAGTTCTTATCCCAGTTTATCCTTTTGTGTCCTCCCACCTACATTTCTAGCTGTCTGTAAAATATAGTGGGATAAAGCTTTAGAGTGTGATATTATTGTATTTCAGGTACACTAGAAGCAGGATTTAGAAATTTCCAGTCCAAGTAGTTTGTGTCAATTTAAATTACATGGTTGCATTTTAAGCCAGACCTATGAAGTAATCCCACTCAAATACTGATTTCAAAATAAGCTTTTTGCAGTTCTCAGAATAGGGGATTTTAACATTATGAGCAACTCTGTAAAAGATACTAAGCAGCACTGAGTTTACACAAAAGAAATCATGATGAAGCACATGGTGACACTTGGAACTGCTGTCTTCAGCCACCTATTTCTGCCTTTCAGTTGCTTTTTCCCCTTTGCTGCCCTACCGGTGGCATTGCTGGGCAGTGAACCTGGACTGGGGGCTTTTCCACCTGAGAATGACTTTTAAGTTAGATTATTTTTCAGCCAGGTCAGTTCTCAAGATTGATTTTTGTGCCTGGACAGTTGCACTAGCACAGGGATATCCTGAAGGCAGAAATTTGATGTACTGCTGGCAATGAAAATAAAATTCTTCACAAACTCACAAGGCTGGTAAGAGTCAAACCAGCCCTGCTTCCAGAGGATTCATAGTGACGTAGTTCATGGTATTCAACTTCTCTGACACTAGCATATTTTTTAATCTTTTTTTTTTTTTTAATATATTCTTTCTGATCACTACATCCATTATGTATGTGACCAGTGACTGGAAAAGGGGGGAGTTTAGCAGTAAAAGTTTTTGTTTTCCAAAAAAAAACGTTCCAAAGACTTCCAAAGTACCATTAGTAGAATGACTAATTCAGTCTTTTTCTCTCACCTGCCCATGCTTGCAATTTTTGCATTGGCATGCCCTTTCCAGGTACATTTACTTCCTTTCTTCTCCTGCCTGTGTACATTGTATTTTAGTCTGCCTTTGCATTCTCACACTGTGCCCATTTTCTTGTACATGTTACAGTCCATCTCTTGTCATCCTGACCTTTTTTCCCCTTTTACTTGCACGTTAATTAATTGTTTTTTCTCCTTAATGGTGATGCAGTTGTTCTGTCTTATTCCGCAGTAGCTCTCCCAGGCCTTAGAAGAGATGTCTCATTTGCTGTAGTCTGGTTTTGCACAGGGAATTATTTTCTTGTATCCTCCTTATCAAGGGCATCCAGTAGCCTTCGTAAAAGATGGGACTGTGAATCACTTGAGCTGATCCCGTGTTTTAGCAGTATAGAGAAACTGAAGTGTTGTAGCTCCTCAGTTGTACTTGAGTTGATTTTGCGTTCATGATTGTGACTACTTGCATTGTGGAGAAATTTGATTGTAGGAGTATTAATGCAGTAGATGAAATAATGTCAGTCTCTTCTTGCACTAACCTCTGTATGCAAGTTCAGCTTCTCAAGACTGTTGTTTTGCTCTATTTTCTTTTCCATTGTCTGAATAGATACTTTTCACCTTGATTCTGTTGTTTTTTCATAAGTGAAATTGAAGTGGTCCTCTTGTGTTCATTTGTTAACCGTTTTCAAAAAAGCCATCAAAGAGCATTTTTAGCCCATAGTTCAAATAAAATAAAGGTTGATATACTTGATTTAAGTTGTGGATGGGGGGATTATTAATTACCATGGTGATTTCAGATTATGTGCAACATGCAACACTTTCGTAGTGATAGTGTTAAAATAAAGAACACTATTGTAATGGCGCCATAGTGCTTCTACAGGGGAAAAAAATTGAAATTTTGAAGAATTAGGGTATTTTCTTGCCATAGCAATCCATTGGATTGCTAAGAGAGAAACAGTGGTCTCTTGTATCTATTTAGGATGTGTGTGCCTGACTACAAGCATATTTAAAAATCCTTGTTAACTGTGCCCCGTGACAAGAGAAATTTAAGATTTCTTGGAGGTGCTGAAATTGTATCAGTGATGAGTAACGTAGGAAAGTGATTATAAGCCATTGCTGCATGCTTTACTCTGTTTTAATATGGTGTATGTATGTGCTGCTTTTGTGTATTGTTTGCATATGTTTAGATATTGAAAACAAACAAATGAAAGAAACCAAAACCAAACCAAACAACAAAGAAGTTCGCTACCAAAAAAAACCTACTTCCAAAACACCCTATAGATTATGGTTTGGAGGTGACTGTGGTAACAGTTGTTGTCACCAGATCTTAAAAGTGGATAGTGTATTTAGGTGCTTAAATATGGGTCTACAAGCCTGAATGTTTAAGCAGTAATTTAGAATAATGCTAGTCAAGTTTTCAGGTTTACCTAGCTTAAATTTCCCTGACTCTGTTGCTGAGGTATATGATTGTACTCTCACACGTTGCAGCAGCAGTGTATTTCATTAATTTCTAACAGTGTTCGGAATTACAACATGAATAATTCCTGCCTTAAAAGGGATGGGTATGCCAAGAAAAAGTTTAATATTAATGTTTTCATAACACTGTTTGAATTTATCTGGGAAAGAACTCAGTTATGTATATTAACTTGTCAAAGTATTCTACTGGACAAACTCAAATACATGTATAGAAATTCTGTGTGTGTTTAACTTCCTGATACACCTGCACACATGTGCACACACACGTATAAAATTTGCTGCTAACTTCCATGTGCTACTAATACTTTGCTAAACTAGCCCACTAAAAACTGCTCCTGTTGTACTGCTCGTATAGTTCATATATGAACTATAGTTCTGTAGTTTAGGGTCGTAGATTTAACTGTTTGCATGTTGGGGTTTTCTCTGGAACAGCTAATTTCTCTCACTTTTAATGCAATGATTTGTGACTTTTGTTTCTCATCTTTCCTGTCTGTCTGACTTTTATGTTTGTGCTTTCCACTTCACAGGCATGCAGTATGGTGGATATGTTAATAACCAAGCTAGCTCTGCACCAGCTCCCTTGTCATCAAGTTCAGATGATGAGGAAGAGGATGAGGAGGATGAGGAAGCAGGTTGGCTTTAGCTTTACACTAGTGTCTTGTTCTCTTCCTACTCAAGTTTTGTTCCATATTTCCATCCCCTGAAACTTTTTTTTTCTTTAAGACAAAACATCACTCGGACTTATCATGTATTAAGTTGACTAGAAATTTCCCAGCTGTTATTAGTATAGTAAACACAAGGGAGTTCAGTAGTGGTCAGATTTTACGTATCTAACAAAGTAATATTCACAACTTTCAGGACCCCCCTATTTTTAATATTTGATTTGCAGTAGGTTTTAAACTCTTAGCCGAGGATAACTAGCTCTAGAAGTTACTAGATGCCATTTGTATCATTACATTAAACAGTGTTTAACTTGTTTCCCATTTTATGTATGGGGAAGTCTTACAATTGAGGTAGTAAATATTGCAAGGTAAGAAGTGTGCTTTTTAAGACAGTAAATTAACCTGTGCTGCTTTTTTTTCCTCCTACTAAGGTATGTCTCTGTGGTCTGGCACATAAGTTCAGTTTTAACCTGCTTACTTTGTAGGCAACTTTAAAAGTTTATTTAGTTGTTTGGTTTTTTTTCAAGAAGCAGTTTGTCCTGCTTAATTGAAGTGTTATGTTCTTGGTTGCAAGGATTCTGCCTCTACTTGGTCAGAATTGCCTGGTTTTGTGAGTTTAATGTTTCTTACCAGCTTAGTTTCTTGGGTGGTAACTTTTTTTCTTACAAGTCTTTCAATCTATATATGAGTGGTAACAATATTAAAAGCTTTTTGAGATTAAACATTAGACTTCTACCCTTGTTGACAGATGGAAGTAATAATAACGCATGCCTTGTGCTGATATACTACTCCCATTTGTGTGTGCTGGCTTTGAGTATTAATTTGGGACAGCAAACTTCTGTAACTTTTCCTTTAAGCTTATGATTCATATTGTAACTAGGCAGGAAAAAATGGCGTCTCATAATTCTGAGTGCTATTAAAATAATTAAATCGTAAAACTAGAGTGCTGTGAAAATAGCTTATTGTGCCCTTAATGATATTGTGAAGAATGGAGCAAAACAATTATGACATCCAGGTCATAATTAAGTGTGATGGGTTCATGTTATCAATTTGAATAATACTGGTTCAATTGTTATGCTGAATTATTAGCAAAACATTAGAAGAAATTAATTGCTGTTGTTCTCTTTCCAAGGAGAAAGGCATTTTCAGGCAAAGACACTTGTCATTGTTCCAGCCAGAGAAGGACAAGATTTGGAGGGTGCAATACTATCAATACAAGTGATATGATTAGACCACCCTTAGTAGAGTGCAAGTATTAGGATACTTGGTATAGCCTCTGTCATTCTTGTTATTTCTGATTATTGGTTCACTTTTTTACTTTCTCACCCTTTGTGTGATAACACGTTTGATCTTTTAACAGGCTTGAGAATTCGTGTTAAATTACACACAGTAACTCTTGAATAGCTCCTATTTTAAATCTATGGATATTTCCTAAGTTTAGATAACATTTTTTTTCTAATGCTATGAGTCTAAGTAGACTTTACCAGCTAGAAAACAATTCCACTTTGGGATGTAAAGTTTGCTTTGGCTTTTTTCATGCAGCTGCTGGTTGAACTCTGCCTTTTAAAGAGTAGGCTAGGAGAGCGTTTTGTGGTTTTTTTTATTGCACAGCTACCTACTGAATTATCTGCAGAAATTAACTTTGCTTGATTCCATCCCAACGTTTCTGCCAAAGGGTATGTCAGAACTTTTTTTTTTTATATTCCCCACTATCTTTCTCGCTCTAGTTCTGTACTTTGCTTTGAGCTGTCATTGTATTTAAATTTATCTTATGTAAAAGAGTGAAAGGGCACCCAGGTTCAATACGTAGGCTGTGCGATTGATAAGCTTCCTGTTCTGTGCCCTGTCCCCAGGAGTTCATGAAAATCCTAAACTGATCCTGTAGATAGGCTGTGGCAGTGGTTTTATGAAAAATAGGTGTTGGACATCTGGCTGCTTGTGTTTGTGTAGCTTCTCAAGTCTTTTGGCACTCTCACCTGTTAGATCTTTAACTATATTGCAAAGCAGTTCTTGAAAACTCTGAAAGCAAATGTTACGTTGGTAAAGTAATTACCTAACAGTAAAAGCATGTTATAAGTGTTACTTTTGTCTAAGCAGTGTTTTCTAATTTTTTTTTTGTTTATAAAACATTTTTTTCTGTCTTCCTAATGCGTTCTCTGATCTGGTGCTTATTATGCTGAAGTAAACTCTGACAGCTCTTGTAGCTTAATTTAAGCGTAGGAAAACTGTTGTTTAATTATGTGAAGTTCTTGTGTTTTTTATTGAGGGAGAATCTGAGAGATTTCCATGATACATGTGACCAGCTTAGAGTTTGAAGCTCCTTTTGGTCTGCGGGAAACTGTACGATTTGCTGGTTTTGACTTAACTGCTTGTTTTTTAGTGGAGTGTAGAGCAGGGTACATCGTAATTCTTGTAGGCATTGGGACTCTGACAGTTCTCAAGAATATGTTACAACATCTGAAAGTTCTTTAGAAGCAAAGACATTAAGGGCAGGCTCTTCAGTAAGTATGTGAGAAATTCAGTAACAGGATTCATATTCTTAAGTTAGGCAGACCTTGTTTGTGTTTCAAAATATATGCGATTATTCTTTCTGACTAGAACTTTTCTGCATGTCAGAAATGATGTGTATTTTTTTTTGGTGGTAGAAGTATGACTGAGTGGCATTATTTTTACTTACAACATGCTTTTAAAGTATATTCTTTCATGTATTTGTCAAATTGGTTTCTCTTACCTTTTCCAGCAGAGCTTGGGAAGCGTATAATGTTTCACTGTATCATTAATATCTTACTAGTGAAAAGAGCAACATCATTTTGCATGAAATTTTATTATAGATGGAAATAGTTTTATTAATACAATTCACTGTGAGAAAAACTTTAGAGAGTGACATAGTAGTAAAAACAAAGTTTGGACTGGTGTCTTATTTGTTCACAACTGTGCGTATATCCTGTTGGTAATTTTTTTAAATGCAGAACTAACTTCTGGTCAGAGAGAAGAAAAACTTATTGAAAATTCTTAAATCTTGATCTTGTTGACCTAATAAAAGTGTATCTGGGTTTTTCTGTAGTAGGACTTACCAGACATTTAAATCAGTGTTCCTCCTCAAGGAACAAAACAATGAATTCTTTTTCCTTCAGTTTCTAGAATAGAAAGATGATAATTTGTTAAGAAAATAAATCTTGCAGTTATGTTGTTTAATTAACTTCAGAAAAACAAAGGGAAATTTACAGTGAAAAACAATCTGAAAACTAATGTTGTACGAGTTCCACTGTTAATATATTATTTAAAATAAAATCTATTGTTAGTGCTTTTGAAATAGTTTTTCTGTTTCTTAGCTGAAAGCTTTAAAGGCAAAATGCTCAAAAATAATCTATAGAGTCATGATGTTGCCGTGGTATTGATGTGTCCCAAATGTCAGTGATGTTATGTTTCCATATGCAGGAGACTCTTTACTTGGAAATCTCGATTGAAAGAGGATCAAATCTCAAATGTTCCACCATGGAAGTTTTTGCTTGAAATACTTTCATTTTCACAATGTGGCCACTGTGGATCCTTCTGAGTAGCACAGTGTCAGTGAAGGAAATCACAGTAGAGACTCTTCTGAAAATGTTGTACATTGCTTCAGTTGCTGTAGTCTGGGAAGAACTTCTAGATTAATAGGAAATTAATTGTATTTCAAGAAACCTATTTTTTCATTGTTTTTGTCCTTTCCTCATTGATCTCTCTTTTGCTGTTTGTTTGGCGTGTGCTTGTTTGTTTGTTTTTTTAATATCGTGTTGATTGTTTCTCTCTTCCTCCCCCTCCTCTTTGCAGTGGTAATAACTTGCAAGTCGTAGGGCTCAAGTGATCTTTTTTCCCCCAGGATTTATTTTGACAGTTTCTTACCAAAGTTTTTAGAAAAAAATTTTCAGTCTCTCATTTCTCAAAATTTTGCCATTTCTGAAGCACCTAACTTTAAATCATTTTTCTCCCCCAGCAATTGATAGTTCCTCTACTACAAGCAGTGCCTCTCCTGTTCCAAACAATTATGATGCCCTGGAAGGAGGTGGCTATCCAGGTAAGCAATTTATCATGTTAATTCTGAATCGTTCGTTTAAAGATTTCAGTGTTTACTGTGTGTTTGTTTCCTATTTCTGGTTTTGTTGATTGTTAATTGAAAACTTAAGTGAAAGGAAATACCTATGTACAGAGTGGGGAAAATGATCAGAGAGAACACACCTCACTTTTTAATCACTTTTTGCAGTTTTAACACTGAAGTTTGAGTAACCATTTAATAAAACTTCCCTGTATCATAAATCGTATTTTCCCTTGTAAGATTAAAGGCGGTGCTGAAAGCATTCTCTCTGTGAAACAGGCTTCTTTCTCTAGGCTATACTGTGTGCCTGGTAGTGTTGGCATTAATAGCTGATAATAGCTGACACACCACTGAAGTTTTGAGAGACCAACGATAGTCCGTTTCCAGAGATGCTTGGTTCAGGTTATTTTCTTCTTCTGTTTTTCTTCATTTAAAAAAATGGCTGCTATTTGGCTTATTTTCATCTCTAAAAATGTCTGGAGTGTCAAGGTTGTTCTAAATAAACCTACTAGCAGACTACCTCAGTTTTGAAATCTGTACAGTTGTTATATCAAGAGCAGGTGGAAAAGATGCTCTTCAATGTAGGTATGTTAGCCAATATTCTACATGATAACTGGATTAATTGCGAGGGGAGCTCCCCCTCTGGCTCTTTCATTGTTCTGGCCCCTGAGGATGCCTTTGGTTTGCTTGGTAGTTTGCTTGGTTTGATGGGTTCCTGTGTAAATGTCAAGTGAAAAACCAGTATTGCTGTCCACATAGGGTCCAGCTCATGCTGTAAGGGGAGCAGAGGCATGGCTGCACGATTACAAATTCTCATTTCTCAGCTAATAACTAACCACTTTGGTTTTGCTGAAGGCGTATTCTAAAAATAACTTGTTCCTTTTCCTTTCCTTGAAGAGGAACAGGATCAACTTTACATTTCTTAGATCTGTTGTGGTTTGGTTTGGTTTTGGCTTTTTTCTCCTCTTTTTTCTCTTCTGGAGTGTTCACCCCAAACGTAGCTTCATGTCAGTTTTCTTGGGCGGTTGGTTTCTTTGCATGGCGCTTTTCCTGGTGGGTTTTACCAAGCTTAAATTCTTCTGAAATTTAGCTCACATTCGTAGATATTTCTAAAGAGTAGTTTTGTCTCTTTACAACGGTTTTCTATGAATTTAGATCTATGTGTTACTTTCAATGCAGACTTCAAAAACAGTGGGACCAAACTGTGCTGCAGGGATATAAAGGAGGGCCTTGCATTACTTCAAGAAAAGCTCTGTGTCTACATTTAGAGACTAGTTCTGTTGTCTTAGCCTTATGTTTTAAAGGTATTTATAAGTGGTAGAGGAGAGACTAAGCATGAATGGTTTCTTTTGCCATTTATATCAAGTGCAAATCTCGGAATAAAATGTGGTTCTAAGGGTTGTGTGGGGTTTTTTTTGTTTTGTTTTTAATTCAGTTGCAATACTGAAAGTTGCATTTTGTCCTGTAAAATAGTATTTTGTCAGTAGTTATATAAGTCTACAGTTATCTTACTATGTATACTGCCTTTATCAGCATAATTGCAGTAATAGTTGTTGCTAATTTATCCTGTCAGTGCATATAAACAACTTGATGGATAATGCAAAAACTTATAAATGGAAAAATTGTTTGTTAAGCATTTAGGTTTGTACATTTAAACTAAGAAAGAAATAGTAAGAATATTCAATACCTGTGGGATTTCTTTTGTCCTTCCAGAGACACGTTCTGTGACCAGCAGCCCAGTTCCTGCTCCATCAGTCCCCCAAACATCAAAAGCTTCTAAGCCCTTTGGTTATGGGTACCCAACACTGCAGCCTGGCTACCAAAATGCAGCACCACCTGCTCCTGCGCAGCCCAGTAACCCAGGACACCATCCTGGGTTTCAGCACTATCCACAGGTTTGGATTGTCAGCCTTTCTACTAACTTGTTTTCTCATGTGTAGAAAGGAATATGTGTGATTTTTCTATGTTGATTTGTATCATGAAATTGAATCTTGTCCAATTATATTTGGAAGGTACGTCACATTTGTCTTGGCTTTTCACAATTTCTGCCATATAACTCTTCTCTTGTTTGTTTAGATTTGTTACTAACTACTGCTGTGTGTTTTTTTAATACATGTCTGGAAGAATCAGGATTACAAAAAGATTTTAAGGTTGTTGTTTAAATATGACTGTGTGTTTACCGATTTGCAATGCTCTTACTTTTTTCAGCAATATCCAGGTGTGAACCAGCTGTCCTCTTCCTTAGGAGGGTTAAGCCTACAGCATTCTCAGCAGCCAGAAAGCTTGAGGCCAGTAAACCTTACACAAGATAGAAATATTTTGCCTGTATCTTCAGTTCCAGCACCTGTGCCTAACTTGAATTCCGATCTTAGGAAGTTAAACTGCAGCCCAGAGTAAGTATACTGTGTCTAGAAGAGTGTCTTGCATTTTTCAGTGACTAATAATCATTTAAAGTGTCAAAAAATGTCTGAACTGACTCCTTACCTTAAATTTTTGTGCTAAGCTAGTATAACCTCTTTCACTTGAAAATAAGTTTATTCTCTGCATCTTTACACAAATACTGAAACTGTCGTACCATCAGAATACATCATATATGCAGCGTGAGTGTAGCTCACTTATTAAAACATTAAGAAACCTGCCTAATCTTTGCCTTGTTTTATCAATCTAAAGAACCCAAATCTATTAATAAACAAATACCTTAGTATTATGCAGTACATTTCATAGAATATTTTTGTAATATTGCATAGGATTTTTTCCAGAGAATTATGATGATCATGCCTAAATACACTGAATAAACTGTGAGTATATTTTACTGTGGTAATCCTGCAATCATGATGCGTCCTTTCACCTCTGATTAACATTAAGTAGTGTTATCTACTATCCCAAGTCAAGTGCAGCTAGGTAAATGGAAATTTCTCTTCCCCAAAGATCTTAATTCTAATTCAAAACCAATTTTTTTTCGTTGCCTCAAATTAACAATGCATGGTCCTACCAGAAAACAAAAATCAGAAAACTGAGGGTCTTGAAATCACTCTTCGGTGGGGAACGCTTTGGACAGCACTATCAGTGCATTGGGTTTTTTTACTGCCCTTTATTTAGCTTTAAGTCCATCCTCCACTTTACATACACAAAAGAAAATGTTTTGGCTCTCTTGGTATTTTCTACTGTTTTTTGATACAGATACTGCTTTCTGAGAACTTGCGAATACTGTATTCCTTCTTTAGTTCCTTCCCATGAAAAATCTTTATAATGAATAAAAATTACAACATTTTACATTGAGCTTTGTAACTAAAGCAGTTTTATTTCTTTAATGCAAGTTTGTTTTTGTATACTTGCATTGCTGAACTATTAAATTGGGGAGCGGGGGGTGTATTTTTGTTTGTTTCTTTAGGAAGCTCTTTTTAATCTCTGCATTAATTTTCTTTATTTTATCAGCTTTGTAAAACATAGAATTTCGTAAATTTCCATTTTTTTTTAAATCAGGTGGCAACTCAACGCTTTCAACTTTTTTTTTTCATTGTCAACATGATGCTTTTATTTTCTTACAGCTCATTTCGATGTACATTGACAAATATTCCACAGACACAGGCTTTGTTAAACAAAGCTAAACTTCCTCTGGGTTTATTGCTACATCCCTTCAGAGACCTAACGGTAAAGCAGCTTACTTTTTTATTTTAGTGTATATGTTTAATAGACACATTTGTCCTATTTTTGATCAAACAATAAAATATAATGCACTGTAGGTCCTAAATTAAACAGAAGTAGCAGAAGAATTGTTACTTGAGGAGGAGGAGAGGGAAAAAGCTTTTAAATTGCTACTTCATTGGAATTCCTAAGGGAAAAACTTCAGACAGGTCCTTAAATACTTTCCTTATTGTTGGAAATCCGTTTGACTGTGTTCTGTGGAGCTCTGAATTTACCCCTCTGTGTGTTGGGTTCAGAACTGTCAGAAACCACTTGGAAAGGTGTTTACAATGCCCTATTGAAGAAGTGCTCATCTCAAATGTATTACTGGCATGATAAATGCTGGCAATAGAAGTTAAACACAATGTAGGGTTGAACCTGTGTTCATAACTCGTAAGCAACTCCTTTCCATCTAATTTATTTATATTTATGTAAAAAGGTGAATAACTGGTATGACTTTTATTCATATAATGTGTTCTTTGTGTGAGATTTGCTGTCTATCATATTTAGTCACCCAAGGTTGTCCTTTCATAATTCCTCTTACCATAGTAGCTGTGTTACTGTGGCTATGTAATTTAAAGTCATTTCATTAAAATTTTATTACATCTTTGATTTGTGATATTGGATTAAGACAGTAATTAAATATTTCTTCTGGTTGTAAAGGGGAGGATATTTGTAATAGGCATCGTTATTACTCTGTCTGAAAATTAGCTAAAAAGATAAAGGGCATATATTCTATAGAATAGAATATCTGGTTGATAGAATATCTAGTCTTATGAAGCTTTTATATGCTGTACTGCACAGTAATGTTTTCCATAAAATGTATTACGTACCTTTGTTACAGCTTTCCATTGTTTCTTTTTAGCAATTACCAGTAATAACATCAAGCACAATAGTGAGATGCAGATCCTGCAGGACATACATCAACCCTTTTGTTTCTTTCATTGATCAAAGGAGGTGGAAATGCAATCTGTGCTATAGAGTTAATGACGGTAAGTTTTTGTAGTAGGAGGTTTCTGCATTTATAGAACTTCTTTCAGGTATTTGTATCATATCAGTCCATGGGATAGTTTAGATTATAATGTAGATTAAATGACAGTGTTCTTAAGATGTTTCTTGAAACCTCTGGATCGTCAGTCAGATGTGCTGTGCATTTCTTGCAGCAAAAGGTTGTTTTGCAGTTTCCTGAGAGATGAAAAAATGTAATCGTATTATCCTGATTACCTGTATAATGAAATCAACTCACTCCATTGACTGCTACTGCAATATGCAAATAGAACATGATGACAGCTCATAGTGTCTGCAGTCCAGGCCAGAGGTTATGAGAAACAATATAGGTTGAAGGTGATTGTTCTGAAATGCTCTTATTTGCATTAGTGTTTTAAAGTTGGGGATATATTGCTGTTTGAAATAAACCTTCTTTTGTTTCCAGTTATTTAACGTTGATGTTGCTCGGGATGCTCGAAATGTTCCTTTGTTTTATATATCCTTAATATGAATTTTTTTCTGTTGTTAGTGATAATTGAAATGTGTTTGCATGAGTTTGCTTGTAGTTGTCATAATGGTTTTTATTTGCCGACAAATATATATTTTGGGGAAAAAATATTATTTTTTTCTTACAGTTCCTGAAGAATTTATGTATAATCCTCTGACACGATCTTATGGAGAGCCTCACAAGCGGCCAGAGGTCCAGAATTCTACAGTGGAATTCATTGCTTCCTCAGACTATATGGTAAAAAAAGTTTTCAATGGTAACTTCAACAACAATTGCATGTTAATATAGATGCCTTTGAAATTAACATTGGATATTCCTCCAGTGGTGTGTATTAATTTTCCTGTAGAAGTCCTCTTAACACCAAAGAATAGCTAAAATTTGTATTTATTTGGAGTTTTGGCAGATGTAGATATTCAGAGGCTTGTCAGTAAAAGGCAGTTACAATGTGTGTAGTCATCCAGTGGAGTTTAATGTGGCGAAGTCTGGTTTAACTCTGATGCAGTGTGGTTTCTGGGTTTCTCCCTCATTTTGAAGGAGTTTTGAAGGACCAGTAATGAATTAATGGGAGAATTAAATGGGGTTCAAATTTTTAGTTAGTAATTGTAACTGTGACGCTTCTAACTAGGAGTCATCCTGCAACTGCTGTGATAATAGTCTTGTCTCCAAGAAAGATAAACGAGACCTGGGAAAAGGCCCTGTTCATAATGACGTTATTAACAACGGCAAAACCAAGTTCTTCTCTTGTCTTTGAATTGAAACATTGTGGCCAAGACATTTGACAATGAATAAGAACAGCTTGTTATATGGTTGTGAAAATTATCTAGGTAGAATATTTTAACCCCATTTAATGGATCAGATTGTCCACATGCTGAAAGAACAGTCGTATTTTGAAGAGCGAATTCCTTATCTGGCATCAGAGAGTCGCGTTTGACTTGACTGTTGGAAGTAGAGACTGAACTATGCAGTTTCTGTTCTGAAGTGTAACACTGTATGCTGCTTACAAATGGGAATTAATAACCACTGGGAATTGTGGTTGTCTACCCACATGACTCTTGGTTAGGAAATCAGTTTTACTGCAAAATGTATATTCTGCGTTTTTCTAAGTATTTCCTTTTCCCACTGCCCTTTCTAATAATTAATCATTTTTAACGTTTCTTTAAATATGATTTTTGAACATTTTTTTTATTTTTATTTTTTACTTTGTAGCTTCGTCCTCCTCAGCCTGCGGTATATTTATTTGTTTTAGATGTGTCTCATAATGCAGTGGAGGCTGGATATTTGACAATACTGTGCCAGTCATTGCTGGATAACCTAGACAAGTAAGAATATAATTAACCTTTTCAAATTAGGTAATGTGTTATTATGAACAATACTGACCTACAGTTATGCAGAAGACTTGCATAGTGTTTAAACGTTCTGTCTCTAAAAGAAAAACCACCCCCCAAAAAAAAAACCAAACCCCAAGCTGTTGAAGCAATTTACATGTTGAGAGCTATTTCCCTGCATGTGATTAAAGGTGTATCTGCAAATAATTTACTTACTTATTTATCTATAAAGAATATCTAGCTGTAACTTCTAACAACATATTGATTGTACAAATATCTATAAAGGGCGCTTTCCCCCTGCCAAGACCAACAAAAATAACTAAATTAGAGAAATTAAATTGGCTGGGTTTTGTGCTGAAACGGTTGAGGTGCTGTGTAGTGGATGTTGTAACCACTACTGTGAGGCTGCCCAGGTGAATTGTGTTGTCAGTTTGGCTTTTTTAGATCACAGTTACCCAGATTTGCCTGTGCTGCTTTCTGTCTGTTCTCATTTTTGCACTGGGACAGCATGATGGGACTGGTGGTGGCGCTTTTTGAGGGAGGATAAACTTCACTATGTTCATATCCTTTGAAAACCAATATGCATCCTGTAAAGGCCTCGCTCTGAAAATAGTTTTCTACAGGTTTTTCTTGGGAAACTTGATTTTAATTTCTGATAGACAACAACGTGTACACTTTAAATTCTTCACGTAACATTTATTGGTTTAGTCTTTCTTTGTTCAGATCTTTACAGGTATTTTCTTCAGAGTCTCAGAAATATGCTAAATTGGTTTAGGAAAATTCATAAAATCACATGCAAAGTCTGTAGAAAAATCAGTACATCCAATTAATTTATATACCCAGATGGTGAAAACAGTATTTGCCTCTATTGCTTTTGTTCACCATCATGGTGTTCAGCATTTGATGGTGTTTTATATTTTGAGGAATTCCGTTTAGTTTTTCTTTTTGGGTTGTTAGTGCTATGCATGGGAATATGGTCCACATGAGAAATGAGTATGTTGCATTGTAGAAACATTGGATTTTGGTTTAGAGCTATACGTACTCTGTTTGTAAATGGGGGGGTTGAATTATGAAAGAGCAAGATGTGCTATTTTCTATTGAAGAGCTGAGAAGGCTGGCTGCCTTCTTTCATGTGTCAGTGTAATGTTTAAATGAACCTAGGAAATTCTCTCTTGGAACAAAACATCAATATATTAGTGAGCGCTTATCTGTAATAATTAGTCTTGTAAACTGTGTTATTATGTCAGCTCTTCAGAAAATACTGAAGAAAAATTACTTGTGTTCATGCTTCAGATCTCCCTTCTTTTGTTCTCCCTTTACCCCTTTATACATGGGCTGAGTTTCTGCTAACATCAGCAGGAGCTGTGTGTATGTATGTGTCTTGAGAGAGAAATTTAGGGGTTAATACTTTATTTTTTGATGCTTCAGGCTGCCTGGAGACTCAAGAACAAGAATAGGGTTCATAACGTTTGACAGCACTGTTCAGTTTTACAACTTGCAAGAAGGTCTGTCTCAACCTCAGATGCTGATTGTCTCAGATATTGATGGTAAGTACAAAGAAAATGGAAACTGAATTTTTGAGAACTACTGTTTTGTTTTTTTTTCCCAAAAGAAAGGCTAGAATCTCTCAAATATTCTGGTATTAGGTCAATTTCATTGAATGTGTAGGGAATATATTTTTAAAAAGAAATCTTACACTAACTCCAGAGTAGGTGATGTTTTAAAAGTGAAATTCAAATGTTAATTTTGCTTTGAATAAAGTTTTGTATAGACTGTGTTATTCTCTCTAATATATGTATCAGAAAAGTAGACTGTATTTCATAGTATGTATAGCAGTTGGCAGTAATGTGTTTTGTTCTATTTTAATCACATTTTTTTCTTTAATGAAATGCTTTTCTCCATTCTCCCTACAGATATTTTCCTACCTACACCAGATAGTTTACTTGTAAATCTCCATGAAAGCAAAGAGGTATGATAGCTCAAAATATATCATTAAAGAGTTAAATATTGAAAATAGAGGTTCATTTTCAACTTTGAATTCAATCCTGCCTTCATTATATGTAATTCCAATGCTACTTTTTAACTATAGAAGTATTACATGTTGTTTGTTTGATGCATCATCATTATATCAAAGTTATGACTTTGTTTTCCTTAGTGTGTTGAAACTAAGCTGGAATGTTTAGTGCTGTTTGTTCATCGCTTCAGTTATAGCAATACAGCTTTTCAGAAATAGCAGAAAACCTCACGCTTGTCAAAACTCACAAACAGCTTTCAATCTGTTCTGCAGCTGATAAAAGATCTATTGAACGCGTTACCAAACATGTTCACCAATACGAGAGAAACGCACAGCGCGTTGGGCCCTGCTCTTCAGGCTGCGTTTAAACTGATGTCTCCAACAGGCGGGCGGATTTCTGTCTTTCAAACTCAGTTACCGTCTTTGGGAGCAGGGCTTTTGCATTCCAGAGAAGATCCCAATCAAAGGTCAAGCACAAAGGTACAAAAACTTCCTTTAATATGCATCTCGTTATACTAGGGACTGGCCACATCTTCTGACTTGCATAGTTCTGCAGATCAGTTCTTGGTTTTATTTTATAGCAATTCACTACATTTTAATTCAGTGTAGATGTTTGTGCGTTTGAGGTCCCTAACTTATACATGTATGTGGGGTATTGTTTCAAAGTGCATGAGCTGTCGTTTGGGCCTTTGGTCTATAGCTTTTCTTGGCAAGCAAAAGAAGCTGCAAATATCTCTGACTTAGTTAATATCAACCTGGGTTTTGAACCGAAGTATGAGTATGTTAAATTGTAGATATAAAACATGATATCTTACTAGTTTTATGGCCTTTTAGTTTACAGGATCCATTAAGTGTTACATAGTTACATGGATGTTTATTTGTATGAGAATGTAAACTTCCTTGTAAGTAGGTTCATAACTGCTTGTAAATGTAAACCTAAAGAATATGGAGCATAGGGAAAATTATTTCTGCAGGTGGAAATGCCTATAAATTATTGCTTAAAGGAAACTTCCTTATGATACTTTGCTGCTGAATAGTATGTTGTTTGTTCCGTGAAGTCTTAAGAGGGTGTGATCCTTGTCTTGACTATTTCCTGTATAATTTATTCACCAAAGGTGGTCCAGCATCTTGGTCCAGCAACAGATTTTTATAAGAAGTTGGCACTGGACTGCTCAGGCCAGCAGACTGCTGTGGATTTATTTCTCTTAAGTTCACAATATTCCGATTTAGCTTCTCTTGGTAAGGAATACCGAATGTATGCATTCACTCTTTCCACACTGTTGCCTTTCTTCAGAAGCACAGGCTATTTCAGGAATTCTTAAATCATGTAAATCTTCTTGCGTTTTTATAAATGCAGCTAATGCTGCAAAGGAATTGGCTTTGAAGCTGATAGCAGTGAAGAACAGGAGTATTGGCTTGGTGGTATCAGATAATTTATTCTGGGGTTTCACAGTTGGAAACTCAAAGTTATCTCCTGCTCAAGAACTGTAAACAGCCAGACGGCAAGGAATTAATAAAATTTAATCATAAGGGTAGAACAGAGTTCTTATCTTTCAGTGTTAAACCAAGATTCGTCTCTGCACACACGCTTAGTTTTGCCTCTACTCATTAAATATTTCTGCATGCGCTCCTGCCTTAGCTGCAAAAGGTAGCATGAAGTAAGTGTATAATTAGATAATTGTGTGTTGGGGTGACACGTCACTGTCTTCAGTGGCCTGAGTCTGCGCCAGTTCTCATTATCTTACAGATGTGGGTCATATCAGGAAAAAGATGAACACAGATGTGACTTGCAGAAGGTTGTACACAATTTTTGTGTCCTGACTTCACGTTATGGTTTTAATTATTAACTCCGTGTTTTCCTCCTTCACAGCTTGCATGTCCAAGTATTCTGCTGGATGCATCTATTACTATCCATCTTTCCATCGTAGCCATAATCCTGCTCAGGCTGAAAAGTTGCAAAAAGACCTTAAAAGATACCTTACAAGAAAGATCGGATTTGAAGCAGTTATGCGCATAAGATGTACGAAAGGTATGTTTTAAATACTGATTCATCCAGAAGAGCTGATGTAAGCATCTTAACTGTTATTTTGAATGTGCTTAGTCTTTGGCAACGTTTGATTTCAGGTTATTTCTCTTTCACTGAACACTAAAATAGTTGTCGTCTTTACATAAGTTATGTTAGTTTTTGCCATTTGGGTATCTGGGTTTTTTGTTTTGATTTGTTTTTTACTTCAGATGGCACCATTGTACTTCAGCCAAGTTGATATATGCAGTGTAAGGGCATTGTTCAGTTTGGAGTGTTCAAAATTTAACATGAACTCTACAGGATCATGCTGAAATGTCTAACTGTTCACAGAATTGATTCTGCGTGATAGTTAGAATAAGTATTTTTGCTGTTTTCTTAAGCATAGCTTGAGGGCTGTGGGTTTTAATTATTGATAGGAGTTTTTCAGGCTGTTTTAATCTCACTCTGAATTATTTAATCTGCTTCTAGGTCTTTCAATACACACTTTTCATGGGAACTTTTTTGTACGTTCTACTGATCTGTTGTCCCTTGCCAATGTCAATCCTGATGCTGGATTTGCAGTACAAATGTCCATCGAGGAAAGTCTGACTGACACATCTTTGGTTTGTTTTCAAACAGCTCTTTTGTATACTTCCAGCAAAGGTAAATAAATTCAAATGAAGTAGCCACTGAGGTTTTTGTTTCTTTTTCCAGCGTAATGTTTGTATAGTTAGTTCCACAGCCTTTTGTTGTTCTCTATAGCCTAAGAGAATCTTGTCAAAGCTAGTGAGCCTACTTGGCACTTAATCACATAATGTCAGTCTTTATAAACTCTGTTTTGATGGGAAAATGTAATTTATGTCCATCTTACATAGAGATGATTCAGCAAGACTCCTTTACTTAAAAGGCACACCGTTATAAGCAATAACATGTTTGGCACGCACTTTGTCCAAAATCACAGACCCGTGGTGGATTGAAGGAGGTTGCTGGTACATTGGGTGGACATGAAGAATAGCAGCTACTTTCTATTGTGGAGGATGCCACAATGTTTTGGGATGGAAATCAGTGTACTTCTTTTGTGGGGTTAGGGCACTTAACTGTGGTTTGAACTTGTGGTGATTCGTAAGTTGAAAAGGTTGCAGAATTTGAACACGTTAAGAGACAGGCACAGGAGACTGTTACAGTCCTTGCCTGACAGGTAAGTTTTTACAAAATGAGCGCATCTTGAATGAGAGGAGATGTGCTGTAATAACTGAACTTGTATACCTCTCTCTACCAGGAGATAATTGCGTAATGACTTCTATTTATATTTATTAGGTGAACGCCGAATTCGAGTGCACACACTTTGCTTGCCTGTAGTGAGTTCCCTGGCTGATGTATATGCAGGAGCGGATGTACAGGCAGTTGTTTGCCTCTTAGCAAACATGGGTGAGTATGGACCAGGAAGATTCAAATATCTTTTTGTATGTTCTTAATTTTGCCAGTAGCAAATGAAGCCTGAATGTTGTAGCAAAAGGTTGGAGTGGAGCACGCTGAAGCCTGAGAATACAGAAGATGACAAAATCAAAGTTATAGTGAAACTATCAACTGGAATATTCCTTAGTCTGAATACTTACTGAACTTCAGTCTTTTTAAAAAAACCTTCTTACATCGTTATTTAGTCTTTTTTTTTTTTTAAAAGGACAAAGAATTGTGACACACTTGGATCAAAACCTTCATTTTTGTATCATCATTGTTAAAATTATGCTGACTTTCACATTCCAGGATTACTTAAGAAACAGAGTGATTCAGCTTAGTGAGTTGCTGGAGACTAAAAGGGAGCTTACAGACAACAGTGTATCTGAGATGTGCATTGGTTTTCTATGCTTCTGTCCTGTTGTTGAGGTTTCTTTTTCCCTGCCTGTGGGTCATAAGTAGCTGTTTCGTAGGCTGATCTCTACCACTGAACATGTATGAGTCTATGCAGTATTTTAGTATATGCTCTGTTATATATTAAGATAGAAAGAAATCAGAAGAAATAAACACTACTTCTGTTTCTCATCGTAAATGTACGTTCAGTCCAGCAGGTGGCTTCCTCAAACCAAAGGATTTGCAGACCTTCCTCAGCAGAGAGAGATGAAGTTTTATTTACACTGATCATAATTATGCTGCTGAAATAATGCAAGAACTTTACAGGGGAGGGGAAGGGAGAAAAAAATCAAAAACAGTTGCTGCAAATCTTATCTTGGAAGTAGGACAGCAGAGAGTTTCTTCAACATCTAAGTTATTTGTATAAGGTTTAAAACAGGATTTATATTTATTAGGTTGGTGCAAAGTAATTGTGGTTTTGAACTGTGAATTTTAAATCATTTATAACTAGGCTCATACACATCTTTATTAATCAAAATGGGAACCATTACAATCAACACATTTTTCCCAATGAGAAATAAGTTTATATATTCCTGTAGCATAAAAGTCCATGCTTGGGGATTCTGTGAACTCTTGGAAAGCATTTTCAGCATCCTGCTGGCTGTGGAAGTGTTTTCCCTGTGAAACGTTGTCGAGATGCTTGAAGAAGTGGTAGTTGTGTGGTGAGAGGTGAATGTGCTGGATGAGGCAAAACTTCGTAGCCCAGTCCGTTCAACTTCTGAAGCGTTGGTTGTATGACCTGCAGTTGGGTGTTGTTGTGGAGAAGAATTGGGCCCTTTCTGTTGACCAAAACCAGCTGCAGGTGTTTGCAGTTTTCAGTACATCTCATCAGTTTGCTGATTGTACTTCTCAGGTGTAACGGTATCGCTGGGATTCAGAAAGCTGTAGCAGATCAGCGCAGCAGCAGACCACCAAACAGTGACCATGACAGTTTTTTGGTGCAAGTTTGGCTTTGGGAAGTGCTTTGGAGGTTCTTCTCAGTCCAACCACTGAGCTGGTTGTCACCAGTTGTCATATAAAATCCACTTTTTGTCGCATGTCGCAATCCAATCGAGAAATGGTTCATTGTTGTTGTGTGGAATAAGAGAAGACTATGCTTCAAAACAACAATTTATTTATTTTCAGTCAGCTCATGAGGCACCCATTGATAGAGCTTTTTCACCTTTCCAATTTGCTTCAAATGCTGAATGACTGTAGAATGGTCAACGTTGAGTTCTTTGACGACTTCTTGTGTAGCTGTAAAGAGGATCAGCTTCGATGATTGCTCTCAATTGGTCGTTGTCAACTTCTGATGGCTGCTGCTACGCTCCTCATCTTCAAGGCTCTCATCTCCTTTGCGAAACTTCTTGACCCACCATTGCGCTGTGCATTCCTTAACAGTCTGTGGGCCAAGTGCATTGTTGATGTTGCGGTTGTCTCCGTTGCTTTACAACCTATTTTGAACTTGAATAAGAAAATCACTCAGATTTGCCTTTTGTCTAACATTGCTTCCATAGCTTAAAATAAAAATAAAAGAAACAGCAAGTAATAAGTCATTAGCAAAAAAAAAGCAAAGTGAGAAAAGCACATTAAAAGGCTGTATAACATAACATTTAAGAATGTATTCCAATATCAAATGGCAAATTTAAACAATGCAAAAACCACAATTCCTTTTGCACCAGCCTAAGTCTTGAGTATATACCACAACTTTAAAGAATTTTTTAAATTCTCCAAGAGTGGGAACTAGGGGGTGGAGATCAGCCACACTGTGTTTTTTAGGCATCATGAAAGTTTCTGTATGGGCAGTCATCTCATTTACTCCTAAAAAAAGTTAGGACCATAGGTGTGGGTTTCTTAAAAAAATCTTAAAACACCACGCAGAAGCACAACTGATACTCTC
>VWYH01008005.1:288144-351711 GCA_013399365.1 Pampusana beccarii | reverse complement strand
TTGTTATACAGCAGTGCAAACCAGAAAAACAATGCTCCATCTTCTTTACAGTCAGGAATTCCAGGAAAATATAAAGCACCTGAAATCGAAACAGTAAATTAAATGGAGTTACAAACATACTTTCTGCTACAGCTGCTGTTGAACTTTCACTGCTCCCAAAGCTCTTACCTCAAACAGACACCTCCGCTTCTCCCAACACCTCTCTCCACATAGATTAAACAGCTCAAAAAGCTGCCAGCTGCTGAAGGAGCAGCAGAAAACCAGCACTAAAGAAGACCCACAGCAGAATTAGCTCCCTGCCCAGGGGCTGAGGCTCAAATACCCCGGGCCCCGCCCACCCCCTTCCCACAATGCCCTGGGAAAGGGGAGGGGTCAATCACCCGAGGCACCAACCACCACCCTTATCCAATCACCTGGGCCCTCACTGGGAATGGCAGCACCTCCACTTTTCTAACTCTGTTGGATCTGCAATGGGACTGAGTATGCATTTCGACTTAGTTTTTCTAGCTCCCCAGAGCTCCCCATACCTAACCCTAACACCAACCCCAAACATAACCCTAACCCCTAACACTAGCCCATGACTTTTGACCTCTGATCCTTGAACTTTGATACCTGACCTCTGACCAATGACCCCTGACCTTTGAGCTCTGACCCTTGCCCTTCGACCCCTGAACATTGCCCTCCGACCTTGACCCCTCAGCCTGATCCCAACAGGCCTAATAATCCTAATAAACGTAACATGAAGCTATAGTTCTGTTACCCTCACTGAGAAGTAGTTTCTTCTCAAATTTAAGTGGATCCTCTTGTGTTCCAGCTTGAAGCCATTATCTCTTGTCTTACTGTTGGTTATCACCAAGAAGAGCTTGGCTCTATATCCTCGTGACATTCACATTTTATATATTTATAAACATTAATGAGGTCATCCCTCAGCCCCCTCCAAACTAAAGATACCCTAACCGTAAACCACTTCAGAACTTCAAGAATGAGTACGTGAGTTAAAAAGGAAGACTCCTAGGAAAAGTGCTGCTACAGTTTACAGAAGGGACAGAAGAGATCCTGATGCTCTTGATGGAACCTCTAATTCACACTCGGAGACTGTGCAAAACAGAGATTAGAGGTGCCCTGCCTCCAGCCAGGCGGAGGAAAGGGATGACAGAGTTTATTGGACTGTACGGATACGATGGCCTGGTGCAACACACCCCCAAGGAGTACAAGGCTTTGGTAGACACTGGTGCTCAGTGCACAATAATTCCTTCAAACTATTTGCTGGCTAGCTAAGCAAACGAACAGAACTTCTAAGGCTTTAAGTGTGCTCTTGTTAGATGTAGATTCTATAAGACATGCTACACTGCAGAATACAGCAATAGACTTTTTGTTATTAGCTCAAGGACATGGGTGTGAAGATTTTGATGGGATTCGTTAAATAAATTGCTTAGTGGTTGGGGGCTTTCAGGATGGTTGTTATCAGTGGTGAAAATGAGACTGATTGTTTTGATGATTGTTGTGGTTGTGTTACTAATGTTGCCATGCATGATTTCTCTGCTGCAAAGGGCCCTGCAGTGGACAATTAAGGCAATTTTTTTAGCACAAATACAAAAAGGGGGAATTGTGGGAAACTACGGTGGGTCTGTGGATTCCCTGATGGAGGGCATGGGAACAGAAATTAGCCTTGAAGATATTAAGGCCTACCCGTGAGAAAGATGGGAGTAAAGGAGTATTCAGAGATATTAAGGTGTACCCGTGACACAGAAGGGAGTAGAAGAGTAACATTGATGATAGCAAAATTAGCCAGTGAGATGTTACTGCTGTAACGTGTAACCAATAGTGAAGAGACACATGAACTGGTAAAACTGTATAAAAATGCACTTATGGCAATAAATGGCATCTACTACTTGCATCCTGGAAGAACTTGGTCTATGTCGTTTGTCTCAACCGCGAGAGGGCAGTGCCCCAAACAGCCACAGCCCCTGTCCCACAGGCCGGTGGCATGGTGGGGACGGAGGATGGCGCCACATCTCCCCCTCGGTCCATTCCCCGCCCGGGCTGGGGGACTGGGGGATCTGCTGAGCATCAGGTGTTCACAGCTCCCCCTCTGAAAAGAAAAAAAAAAAAAAAGCACAGAAGCAAGTAGAGGAATTCAGTCAGAATAAGGGACAGGAGAGCAGCTGAGCTAACAAAGGATTTGAGGGAAACAGGCCACATCAAAACGCTTCATATCCTTTAAAAGCTAGAGCGATTTGAGCAATTCAAGAGAACATCAAGACAACATGACACCATTTTGGACACGCTCAGCATAAAAGGAAACACTCCCGCTGACGCTGGAAAGCGTCTTGCCGCTTCCCTGCAGCACTGACACAGGAGACAACCCTGTGAGGCTGTGGGACAGGCTTGTACTGAAACGAAGAAATAAACTTAACGGCAGAGTCAATTGTACTGTTAAGCAGGCAACTGTTATTTCACCAGCACCGGGGAGCTCTGGAGAGCTTGAACTCCTCCATAAGTGCTCCCATGACTGGATGCTCTTGCATTGCTTATAGTCACACAATTATTACATACTAATTACAATTATGGGAAATTTTTAACATACAATATATCTATACTAAGAAATAATTGAAGATGTTAGTTATAATTGTTCGGTTTCTTACCTACAATACATCTATTAATTATTAGTTAAATATAGACTAAGCACTCCGCTTCTAAACAATGTATTACTTCATCTTCTGTCTCCCTCTTGTCATGCAGAAGGATCTAAAACTTGAAAAATATCCCCTCATTTTGCAGGTGGTCAGAAAGCATTTATCATGTCGATTGGTTAATGATGGGTACATCTTTTGTAACTTAATCACACTATACTTTGATTTAGCAGCTTCTCTTCGGTACTGTGAGCAGAATCTGTGCTTGCGGATCCACCGCAACAGCTCCAGTCCTTGTGCTGCTTGCTTGGTCAATAAAGCTTAAAGCATACAACTTAAAAAAAAAAAAAAAAAAAAAAAAAAAAAAAAAAAAAAAAAAAAAAAAAAAAAAAAACCAAACACCAAAAAAAAAAAAACCAAAAAAACACACCAAAAAAACCACACCACACAACACTCAATAAATCACTTTACACTAAAAAGGTGTGCGGATGTTTACCTACACCAATAAAAATACTTATATTTGATTTTCCTGTGGCATTAAAGTTGCACAGGTGTGAACTGATGAATTTAAATGACCCGTCTCCCAAATACACAGTTATAACTTGACCAGGGGTTTTTTTTGCATTATACAAATTGACTCACACATTTGTGAGGAAACAAATCGACTTTTAAACATAGCCTCTCCTTGGAGAAAAACATACCTTAGAGATTGAAAAAAAATAATTATTTATAGCTCCGAAACTGAGAGAGTGGTAGGGAAATGAATGAAAGTGAAGACCAACAGCAGCAAGGTAAAGTGAAATTTGGATCAAATTCTGATCACGTACTTAAAAGCCTCTCTCATTCCTGTGAATGACTAGTCCTTTTTTGGAAGAACAGACTTTTTTACCTAAAAGTCCAAGATTGAAGACTCCACTGAACAGAATGGGGATTGAGCCACAGGACAGCATGCCATTGACACACTAATAGAAAAAAAAAAAAAAAAAAACAAATTAAAAAAAAACAAACAAAAAATCTAAATATCAGTTTCCATAATTTTTCATTCCTTACATTTCAACTGGCATCTAGGTGTTCAGAAACTAACTATACTGGTGCCACATATTACTAAAAATTGAGTTGTAAATGTAAAAACAAAAGGCTATTTTCAACTTGCCTATAAAATTAGAATGAACAAACAGAAGTGAAGCACTTGGCCCTAAATAAGGTAACTGGCAGCTCTTAATTTGTCATACATTAAAGTTCAATCTTTTACCTGAAACATTTGTATCTACCAGGAGACCAATTGCAGGAATGGCGCATGCTCTGTTAACTGCAATCTTTAATCAGTTTTTCTGCACTGGCAGCAAAATTGCCTTTTCTTTAGGTTTGATGTGGAATATCTGTAGCGTCCTTGAACTTGACGTCCTTGAAGTGTTCTTCCCCACTCCCCATACCCCACACATGTGATTACCTGAGCAGCAAGCGGAATCAACCACACAGGATTTCTTCACTTGACACAGAATGCAACATCAGCAAAAGAAGCAAATTTGGAGGTAATTTCGGCTCTGGCTGATGCACACTCTGGGCAGAACACACTCCATCTTGCTCCAGCTCGCTGCGGTTCTCACCAACTGAAGCTTCAGCTCCACACTGGAGCTCCAGCTGATTTCAACTCCTTCTCCTGACAAGCTCCAGCTGTTTCCAACAGTCTGGGCTTTCGACAAGGTTGTAAACCAATTGCTATCAAAAATTATTAGGATTTAACATCATAGTTATACATTGTATAAATACTACTGAATTTGTATTATCAATTAGTTAACAGCTATTCTAAGCAGTGTAAAAGGAAGAGCTGGACTCAAAGAGTACATGTGGGGTCTGAAAAGAGGCTTTTCCCCAGGGACTGTCTCAGATCTGGAGTTTGGCCTGGTGCACGTCAGCCTCCTGAACTTTGGGGTCCAACAAAACTGGACCGCCACCTCTGGGAGGGTCCATGCACCTGCCCAGTCCCTGCTCTCCCCTGCAGCGCCCACTGCCCTCCCACCCCGTGCAAAACCAGCCGTACTGGCTTCTGCTTTTGGCCCAAACCTGCTCCCTTAGTGCCCGTTTCTGAGCCCAACCCCAGCTGCTGAGCCTGTTCTCCAGTCCCAAAAGCGCAGGACTGAGCCCTGGTTTTGAGCCCGAGGCCGCACAACCCCTGCGCTGGGCGGGCCGGCGCTTCGCCAGAGAGGCCGGGGCCGGCGCCCCCGCCTGGCTGCAGTACCGCGCTGCGGCCACCGGGCGGCAGCACCAGCGACAGCGGGCGAGGGGAGCACGGGGGCGCCACCGCGCATGCGCGGAGCCGGAGCTGCGCGGGCGATCTGCACCGGGGCGACTACCCGGGGCCACCCACAGCAGGCGAGTCACCCAGGACAACCCGCAACAGAGAGAATCCGCTCTGGAGAACCGACCAACCCTCACAATCTGCCCACACCATTCTCACCCCCACCTCGTTCCCATGCCCTCCACCCCTTCTGTTTCGCCTCGCGATCTGATTGGCACACTAACGCATCGTAATTTGCATTCAGTCCACCCATCGCTTCGCCGCCTCAACCCCGAGCCGATTTACATATTCCCCGTGACTTCTTCAAATCTCTTCTTTTTCTCCTTTTACTTCCATCTTGCTTTATCCTCCAGGAAGGGGAACGTGAGACCGCGGGAGCAAGGCCTCCACGTAGGAATCCCCCACGGTGAAGTCGCCCGACCCAGGACAGACCCTGCGCCTCCCATGGGCGCACACACGCACCACCGAACCCCGCCGAAAGCGGCCAAACCAGCACGCCCCGCACCACACCACCGAGGCTTCAACTGCACCTTAGTTCTTCTTTTTAAACATCCCCCCGATTATACCTAAAGGCAGTTGCACCGCTCCGGGAGGCACTACAATTCCGAGAACTCCGAGAACGTGCACTGCATCGGAATACATGGCTCCAGCCGCCACATTTAAACCGCCCGCCCAAAGCAACACACGCCCCTCATGAGCTCCACAAACTCAGCTAAAGGCCTGGCAAATGACAAAAACAACTCCTCACCGCACTGGCCCATCCCGTTCCCCGCGTCGGCCTCGCCGCGCCCACACCAACCTGCCGCCTCTTTCGCCGCTCTGTTCCCCTCGCTCTCCCACAGTCCCACCAGACACGGCGGGCATCAACAACCTCCGCTGCGGAACCTCCCAGCGGCCCGTTCAGGTCTACAGGTGCACTATTTGCATAGCCACGCCCCACAGTTGCATTAGAGGAAAGCTGCCCATGCGCGAGCTCTGTAGAGGGAGTATGCGTTTTAAACCCCTCGAGCCCCCCGTGATCCGCCCCCTCTGTTCCCTCTCGGCAACCTCATTGGCCGTCTACGCAACTCAATTTCCATTCTCTCCACCTATTGTCACCCCGCCCCGTTTCCCCTGCACTCCGCCCCTCAAGTTCTCTCGCGCGACCTGATTGGTCCGCTCTGCATCTCCATTCGCGTTCTCTCCACCCACTTGCCTCCCAGCCGGAACTTCGAGGCGATTTACCTGTTCGGCGCGGCTTTTGGTTCTGTTCTCTTTCTAATCACCCCATTTCTTTCTATTTGATTTCCATTTCTATTTCTGTTTCTATTTCTTTTATATTTCTTTTTTTCCGGGAGACCGCTGCTCTCCCAGTTTGCATGCCCCCACCCTCAGGGGCAGCATCGACCCCGTTCACGGAGCACTACCGTGCATGCGCGGTCCCTACGCACCGTGGTCCCTACGCACCACGGTCCCAAGCCCCGGGGTCTTATCACCCCCTGGTGAGAAGCAGACGCCCCCGAGCCCACGGCCGCCGAAGGGCCTCGCTCGCTGCACCCTGGTTGCCGGCCCTCACCTGCCGCCGACACCGGGAACCGCCGCCGCGCCGCTCCCGGGCACCGTGCCAGCGGACGGGGCGGACCCGCTCCTGGGACGGGCACCTGCGCCGTCGCCCAGCGGCGGCGCTTGCTGGCCGTGCGCTGTAGTACCCGAGTTTCGCCACAGGATAGCAGCACCGAGGCGCCGCGGCACCGCATTGGGGCGGCCGGGTGCAGTACCGCGCTTTGCCCACAGGACGACACCACTGAGAGCCGGTGCGGCAGCCCCGGGCGAGCGGTCGTGCCGCGTTTCACGGGAATCCCGCAAAAAAAACCCACAGAGAGCCACGGCAGGAAAGTGCCCCTGCCGCGGGGACAGCCGCAAGTCCCGGAAACGAACACCGCCACCCGTCAGCCCACTGCCGGAAGGCTAACGCTCCTGGCTTGCTCTGCTGGCCGACAGCACCCGGAGGCAGCGCCTCCAAGTCTCGACCCCGCGGTGGTGCCCGTCTCCTCGCCCTGGCCCCAGCTTTCCCCAACCCGCGGCAGCAGGCCAGGGTTTCTCATTGACCCACTCCCGTTGTTATAAACGGTGGTAGCGAATTAGACGCCGACTCTCTTTGAAAAGGAACCAATCGGAATTTATTAAAGCAAGCGGTAACCAGGCAAAACAGCGCTGGGCGGCCGGGGACACCAGAGTCCCCTATTTATAGTCGGGTTTCACGGTTTTTCCGTTTGGTATCTTCTGCGGCTGCACGTGCTGTTGCTGAGGAAGGGGTCCGGCCGCAGTCTCCCTCTGCGTTGTGGGTCAGGACCTGGTGCCTCGGAGCATGTGCCCCACCCGCACACCCCTATGACTCAGCACACCCCCCCTCCCCCATTAGGCAATTATCACCAGCCCACCCCGCCAAACTGACTTGCAAAAGCTAACATGTTAAGTAAAACTCAACATATTGGTTTGATTAACAATTACACAATGTGAATCTATTACACCTGTTGTCCCGCACACAACCCCGTGTCCATCATCTAACCACTGACAGCCCTTCTGTCACTCCAAACGTGGCCAGTGGCCAGTCTCGGGAGCCCCTTGCCTCCTAGCAGCATCACAAAGGCCGCAGCCCTTGCCCTGGACTTACAGGGTGTAAACCCGGCTACGGGCATCCAACAACGAGGGCTGTTCAGAGATGACGGTCTTACAGAAGAGGGCTACAAATCACCGACCCCCCTGAACTTCTAGAAAGCCAGAGCCCAGCTCACTGCTCTACAGCAGCTATAAAGTCAGACTCGGAGTTAGGTTTTGATTTCCATGTGGTTTAATAAGTTAACAGGTTCGGCCATTACACTGCAATGGAATTCTTCTGCAACATTTACAAAGGTGCAAGAACTTCATTAATTTAGTCCAAATTAAGTCATTTGACTCTCAATCCTTAAATAGCTACACAGTTCCTATTTTTTTTCCTCTAAACAATCTGGGATTAAAATAATCCACCCAGAGAGAAGGCATCAAAGTACAAAAGAGCACGCACAAGGATTTGGGGTGCTAATTCAAATTTAGCGTGGGTGTTTGGTCCAGTACCTGCACGAGCAAGAAAAGGTGGTGTGGAGCAGTCATGCCTGTAGAAAGAGCTGCAATATGGCCAGTACACAAAGACCTTGCACTGGGATTCTTACTCTACCGTGACACTCACCATGACCTGGGGGGAAAGAACAAGGCAAAAGACCCCAAAACACGCAAACGCCAGCCAGCCAACATTCAAGCATCTCTCCAGCTACCCAGAAATGTCTTTTTAGCAAACAACGAACTGAGAGAAGCCATCGCAGGAAGGAAGCGGCACCACTAAAGACAAGAAAGTGGAACAAAAATATTTGTAAGCGTACACTTTGCTGTGTGCGCCATTGTAGTCTACAAACAGCATGTGCCCATGGCCCTCTTACATTGGCTTAAAGAAGTTTTCATTGCACTCTCCTCTGCTGAACTGTTTTGTGACTAGCTCTCCACCTGAGTAGTCTCTCCCCAATTCAGCCAATCTGCCTAAAAATTTGCCCTCAGCTACATAAGCAGCATGAGGGTGCTTACAGACATCCATCATCCTAAAGCCTACAGCACCCCCAAAACAGGTTTTGCGGTTCCCTCCGCTTCTTCCCATGCCTGTTTTCTCTCACCTCCAGAGGATACCCCCTCGTGGGTCAATGCCAAGGGCATTTCCAATGTGGAGACTCTTAAAAACCCTTACCAAAACAAGGGGAGAGGATGTATCCAGATATAAATATATTTACAAGCATACTTACAGCTAAAGAAGTCTATTTTCTTCAGACAAGTACAAATACACAGCATAGGTAAGTTCTAGTAACTCTGTTCAGCCAAAATAGAGGAAAAAAAAAAAGGACAAAAAAAACACACCAAAGAACAACACAAAATGCATACTTTGGCTTCATTTACCAGTCACCATTTCTACTTGTGTGTAGCTGGCAGTGAAACGCAGCACCAGAAACACAGGCCATCATGAGCAGACTGAACTCCTTCAGAAGCCCCCGTGCGTTCAAGCCCGCCCCTCTGCCGCTCCTCTTCCCCCACATACTCAATCAAGGACCGATTTCACAAGGTGCAAATATTGAGCCAACCCTGAGACAGCAACCACACAACTGCAGACCATGCAAGTCTAAACAGTTGGATGGCGGCCCGCACTTTACACTGGGGTTACTTCATGGTTGGGGGTGTTAAAAAATGCCACAGACCCTGCAATGGCACCGAGGTGAGGACATGCATATCCAGAAGAAGTTAAACGGGGAAAAAAAAGCAGATTTCAAATAGCATTTCTTCTGTCCTAAAGCTAGAAGCACAATCAGGAATTAAACACAAAAAGTATTTTTTCAAGCAGCAGTTCTACGGGGAACTCCCTGGGACTCTGTCTTTACAGTTTCTGGAGGCCAAAGACTAGGTGACCTTCCCTCCTGAGAAGGTTAGGATAGAAGAATTGTTTCTGACACCAATAATCATGCCTCCCCCACAGGGCAGTTAACATCCTTGGTTTTGGGAAGCCGGGAAAGTCACCCATGCCAGGACAAACAAAACCAGCCACCTCCTGCTCGGGGAATGAAAACAACTGTGTGCGCGAGCAGTACAGATATGAAGAAAAAGGATCAACTTGTTAATCAGGAGCATACCAGAACTAAAAAAACCTCCCAGTGCACACAGTTGAGCCATTCTCCCTCAGCCCTCTGCCCCTCAACCAGCAGTTTGCTCCAACACCCTGAAAAACATTCCGGGCTTACCAAGAAAAAGAAGGTAAAAGGTTACAATATCAGTCCTGCACTGTACGACTTTGAGAAGCAACGAAATGGCAGTAAGTACACCTCCACTAGGAAACACAAGTGGGTACGGGAATGAATGTTTGGGGATGCGCTCTGTCAGCAAGTGATGATATCCCCTTTTCCCTTACACGCTGACCAGATATAAACTTCCCTAGCGAAGTACTGCCTGTGATAAAGAGCACTGCCAAAAAATCAAGGGAAGACACACAAAAACCGTCGTGGATCCCATGTGCCATTTGTCACGACGACAATGCTTGCTGTCCTCCTCGCATACTTGAGTCCCACATTCACATTTCAGAAGTGTGGGTGCAAGCCTCGGGCATTTGCCTCCGGCTGCTCTGCACCAAGACAGCTCGAGCTGCTCTTGCAGTTTAAAGAAAAGAATACAGGACTATTAAAAGAGACTCGCAGAAGGTTCTGCAATAAACCTCCAACTGAAGAGCTGCTGGCTCATCTGAAAGTTCCTTTCCGTTTAAAGCAGCATGTCTAATGCAAGGTTTCACAAGGAAAGAAACAAAGGATAAAAGACATGAAAGAGCTCAGGGATGACAGAAAGCCTCCTGGACCAAAGAGATGGAGAAGAGGTTCCCGGTCAGCCAGCTGGACCAGTCGAATTTCTCACACATGCCCAACCTCATGGGGAATCGGCAGGAAAAAACAGGAAAGAGACTCTGTTTTGCTGGCACACACCGGCACTTTCAGTCCAAGCCCCACACGACTCCAGCCTTCCCGACCTCCAGACACAAAAGACACCCTGAAACTCCTGCCCGTAAAGCCTTTCGCAGCAGCATACCGAACACATTCTGCTCTTTGGAAATGGTATGTGATGGCCACATCAGTAAGCCAGGAGTTATCCTTCTGAAGAAAGTGACATGTTTCACATGCATCATAAAGAGAAAAACTGCTTCTTCAGTTGATCGCATCCTGTGTAAGGCAAGGCGACAGTCCTCACCTTGGGAGGTATTGTGACAGGAGAGCAGAGCTAGCGAATCCAGGTAGCACTAGGCAATTGCTCTTCAGTGAGGTTTTGCCTCCCCTGTGCCCCATCTCCCTAGCTCTGTAGCCCACAGGAGAGCAGGAGCTTCCATTCAAAGCAAGTGTGGACAGGGCATGAGCTTTCCTCCGAAGAGCATTGTTATGCTGTCCGAATGGGGCCTCTGGAGATACCTGCAATGTGCATCAGGAGACCAGAAAGCCGTTTATCTAGAAGGGCAGTCTCCTCCCGCACAAGGAGTCGGTTTTCCCCTGCGGGCCTTCCCCTCTGTAACTACCCGCTGCAGAAATGCCCGCTGTCTGAACGTGGTAGATCGGGTTTGCTAGAAGAAAGGAAATACCAGACGCAATCAAGAAGGCTCCTTCTACTACAGGAAACCCTTTCATCAGTGAAAACATGAACTCCTGCCTCTTTCTGCCATGCAGCTTCAAGCTCCATGTCAGCCTGCCCTTTTGCTAGCATCACCACCTTCCTTGCCATCCATCCCCAGTGCAGCGCCAGTCCTTGGCATGAGAGGCCAGGAAGATGGCCTGGCACCCCGCCAGCACAGCCCCCAGCTGCCCTGGAGGGAAAGGGCCCACTCGTACAACAGCTGCTACAGCACGGTCCCTTCTCCACTCAAGGACATGGCTGCAGAAGGATGGCTGCGTCACAGGGTGGTAGCACCCACAGCACTCACCAGACATTCTTGCAAGGGCCGGGGTTTCTACAAAAACTTGCCCCACGGTTAAAATGGTTAAAACTTCCTTCTTCTTAGCGACTCCGTCCTTCGTCAGCACAGCACATAAAGCAGGCACCCCTCAGCACTGCCCAAACCAGAGACTGTTCCAATAGCAGAGCTGGGTTGAGACCCACAGCTTGTTCTGACAGCTCACAGCCCAGGAATGCATCGCTCCACACCCCAGTCACATTACAGCCTCTGCACCAAGCAGAAGCGATGAGAGCAACGAGATGGCCAGCGACCATGCCATTCTCTCTCACTAGAAGAGCTGAGCAAGGCTACATCCCACACTTTTTGGCAACATAGCTAATCCAGTAGTTTCTTGATCATTATCTCTGAGGGTTGCCACTTGAGAGGCCCCCCACCCCTTCCCAGGACGCACCAGGCAACGCCAGCCAGCTGCACAGGCAGAGTTGCTTCCACAGCTCCTGGCACCCCCCACAGGGATCAGCATGCCACCTGAATTTTCTGGGAGAGCACGGTGAGGTACGACAGTTGAAGAAGGCTAAGCCAAGGCAGACGAGCAGCCTAAGCCCCAGGTTCGCCACCTCCAGTCCCCAAATGGCATAAAGCACTGGGGTGTCTTCCCTCAGCCGAGGTCGGAAAGAACCGCACAGCAGGTCACAGATACTGTGGAGTGGGAAGACAAGAGACTAGAAAAGGATCTCCGCACAATCTTTTCGACAGGCTTCTCCATCCTTCAGTTCTCACCCGCTGTTGTGCTGTCGCTAGCTCTGGGTTTGGATTTAGACTTGAAGGAGAAGCGCTTGATGAGGCGGTGGGAGAAGCTGCCAGCTTTCTTCCTGACAGTGGAGTTGGTGGTGACGTTGGACAAGTCATCGTGTGACTGGCTCAGGCCCGCTTCTTTCTGCTTGCTCCTCCTCCGGAAGATGAGCTTGGTACCGCTCCGAAGAAAGCTAACTGCAGAGACAGAAATGAAGGAGACAGAAACCACGATAGTATCCTGTCCTGGCAAGTCTCAGGGGCAAAAATGCACCCAGCCATTCTCAGATGAGTGGCAAAGACTTCTTCCATCCTGAGCGATGGGACAGACTGCAATACCAAAAATCTCTGTGGCTAAGCACATAATCATGTGTCCCCAGTGTGTAACGTTCCTTTTATGCAACAATGCTCAAATGCTAAAATAACAGCAATGGCTCCAGATGACACACTCAGGCAGGACAGGATGGAGACCCTGACTGCCATCAGCCCTAAATGCATGCAAAAAGGCACATCCAAAACCTGCACGCCATACAAAGGAATAACAGTATTTCCTACCGAGGGGGCTTGCTTTCTGCTTTCTTCCTTCTCTTCCACACTGGCCAGGTCTCTCAAGAATCTGGGCCACAAAATGCAGCCCCCACGCTCAGGTGGGAACTCAGATGTCACTTTGTCCTCAAGTACAACAGGCTAACGTTAGCTACTGTCTAATGGTTCATCCATACCTTTGTGATCTTTCAAGCTCCTGGTCTCAAGGGCTCCTGTGGAGCCAGTTTCAGACTCAACGTCTTCCACCGACGGTCTCTCAGAGATGTCCGATCGTGTCGTCTCATCCAGCTCCTGACTGGCCCTTTGTCCTGATGGCGATGCTTCCAGCAGCTGTGACGATTCAGTAGAATCGTGTACCCGGTCAGCTGTGCCCTCTGAGGCAGAATCCCTGTACGCCGTGGCCTCCAGGGATGCAGCATAACCCAGAGAAAGGGCCATTTCATCTTGAGCAACAGGTACCTGGAGGGGGGTTAGAAGGTCAGACAAGAAGATAGGATCTCCCTTCTTCTGCCCACAACAACCTACAAATGCTCCAGTTCTGATCATCAGGACTAGACAGCAGCAGTGCACAATTGTCAACCTTTTGCTGGAACATACTGGAACGTGGCTGATTCCAAAGCATTCCACAGCACCTCCCTCACTCCCATAGGCAAGTCTAAGGAGAACTCCTTAGATTGTCCACGGGGTTCCCAAGCGTGTGCGAAAACATTCTCCCTTTCTGCAGCTGCTCTCTGTGAGCTCCTGCCAGCAGCTGCCATGCAGATTGGCGAGGTACATTAGACGCTCACTGGGAAGCAGTGACAAGCTGCAAGGAAGCAGCAAAAGTGCCCTGCCGAACAAGTCATCCATGCTGGAACCTTCCGAACACTGCTCCCTATGGGACAGGGTGGTTTCACACATGCATCCCTAGAAACAGCCTCCCAGATCAGAAATAGAGCCCCAAAACTACCAGAGACCTTGGAAACTCCCGAGATGATCAGCGTGCTACGTTTTGTTGGTGTCTTCTTGGCAGGCTTGTTATTCAGCTCGGTTAGCTGCCTGATTGCTGTCTCGGCCACCGGATCCAAGCCGTTGGGCATATGGCTGTCTCCTGAGCACAGAAAAGATACCAGCACTTGAAGTAGCAACCTTCAGCGTGGGCAAGAGGTCGCTTGCTGACCACGATGCTTGCAACAGGCAACTACATGCGCACGAAGGTAGAGAATGGAATCTATTATGAACTTACGGCTACTGCTGGGCAAAGGGCAGCCACTCTCCAAAAGCACTGTTGTCTTCTTTTCTGTCACTTCCACCTTGGAAGGTGACCTTGATGGTGAATCTTTACAGTGAAAGAGAGGCGGAAACACAGAGACACCAGTAAGTCGAGATAAAGCTTAGGCAATTTCACTGCTGTATTGTGGCTCCCTACAGGCACTTCCCAAAAAGCCTCAAGTGTGCACGGGGAGCCTGCAGAGGCTGGCTCTGTGTGGTTTTGCAGCAATGAAGTCGTAAGAAGCCTACTGGAAAAAGACACGTGAAGTAGCCCAGTCGCAGGCCCCAGTTCATACTGTTTCCCAGCCCCACCCCATGGAACTCCCAGCACCACATTCATCACCACCTCAGACTGCAAGCAGCAATAACCGCCAGGAAGCAAGGCCACCATGCTTTCAGCTCTGCATTCAGTACATACGGCATAACTTTTTTAGCAGTGGAGAACAGAGAGGAAGAATGGCAAAATGCTTGGCCCGCCATCATGTAGATGTTATGTGGCAGCATACATGCTAGAGTTGGGACCTCCCTCCACCAAAGGGTGTCAGAGAGGCTCGTCCCTCTCTTGCCTCCCCAAAGACATACAGCTGCGCCAATTCCACCCCCCAAGGCCACATGAGTCTCCAGCCAACAAGAAGACACTAAGGGAAAGGCAACGATGCCCACGTTCCGACCCAGAAGCCAAAAGCGCCACGCAAGGTGCGAGTCTGCAACCGCAACACACGACGGCTAAACAGTTTTGCTACTGCCTGCGCGAGTGGCCTCGGGAATATCATGGCCAAGTCTGTGCCCCCATAGCAGCCATTTGCACAAGACGCCTGTTGCAGGGCAGCCTCACCCAGTTTGCAGTCTGCCTTAGGCCGGGACTGAATTGTCGTGACAGTAGTCACGATGGTGCCGTCGGGCATGATGGTCCGGTCCATCTCCACTTTCTTAGTGGGGGTGATGCTGGTTCGCAGAGATGTGGCTGGCTGCGCATTCAAAGATGCAGGAGACTCCTGGAACAGCAGCTGCAAAGAGTAAAGCACAGCTCAGACCGGCTCTCCCTCTCCCAGACAGAAAGGCAGGCACATGGGTGACAAAAGCTTCTGCAATAGGCACGGAGGAGCCGTGCCCACTACAGTGTCAGTTGAATGGAGGGAGGCTCAGGAACTGAGGGTCAGGCAACACCCCTCCTCGGCATAAGGGCCTCAGTCCCCTGTGACGAGCCCAGGCCTAATCATGCTTGTCTCCAGAGGCTCGCATCACAAATGCTTCTGCAGCGTGCGTTTGTGCCAAACTTATGGAGTCATGAGCTTACCTCCAATACAATGGTAGCTTCACCGGACAGTGAGCGCCCGGCTCCTGGGGCCAGCGAGCAGACCCGTCTCCCAGATGGTTGTCCGCCCAAAGAATCTAGCAAAAGTGTGGCATGTGCCAGCAGCACATCTGCAAGAAGGAACAGGAAAATAAAACATACCACACCATCTCAGCACCTCAGATGTCTCCCAGGCAACCCCTGCTTTTGGGAAGCAGCTCTGTGGGCCAACAAAGCAGATCCCCACAACCCTGGTAGCTCCCAGGTTTGAGGTGGGAGGGGTCAGGCAGCGCTCCTCCACTCCTCTTTACCAATCCAGAAATCGACTCCCTAAAAGAGGTGGCCGTTGTGCAGCCTACATCAAAAATAGATGCTGCGGTTACTCCCTGACCGAGCATAAACAAACAGAGTTAAGAGCCTTCTGCAATGTTCTTCCAATACACAGGGGCAAATCCCCGCATCCCTCTCCCCATTTCAGAGTGGAGACAGGCGGGCTGCAGTAAACTCCTGGGTACCAAAAAGGTCTGAGTAAGAGCGAAGTTCTAAGAAGAACAGTTTCTAGACTTACTTCACGCAGTCAGAGGCTCACAAAAATTGGATATGAAAAAACCTTTGTGCAGTTCATCACACATCGTACCAACACAGAACTACCAGAGGCTCAAAGCACAGCAAGTCCCATAGGCTTTTTTGTCTCCCTGTCTTACAAACCATTTTACAGCTGCCCGTACTCACTTGCCCCTCCGTCACTGTTCCCCAGCACCTGTAGCTTCAGCTCTTTACTTCTCGGTCCCAGCTCCCTGTTGAAACAGAAAAAGACAGGCTGGTATTAGGCAATATTTGCAAAACAGCCACAGAGCAAACAACCCCATTCTGTATCCTCCCACCCTCAAATCTCACAGGCTTCATCACTTTTTCCAAAGCTCCAGTACACATGCACTACTTTGGGGGACACAAAAAGGGGCAGCAAACTACACAGAAGAGGAAAACTCTGGTTCATGTCCCCTGTAGGGCCATGTAGGCTGCCAGGGGAAGCTGAGAGGGCGATCTGTCTGGGAGGCTGAGATTCAGCCTTCACACAGTTACCATGTCACGTTAATGACACCCTGAGACCGTGTCGGTCTGCCTCCACCATGCCAGCCAGAAGGAGAGCAGATGCTTACAGAAAGAGCTCCTCATTCCACTCCATCTCTGCTGCAGCATCAGCACTGCCAGCTGTCACCAGTCTCGTCTGCTTCTGCTGGGGGGGACTGTCTAGCTCTGCCATGCAGCATATCTCCCCAACTCCTGCAACAGACAGAGCATGCATATGCGATCGTCAGCACCATGCAGACACACAACCCTCTTTTCCATTCAAACCCACCCAAAACATCCACTCACTCCAATCTCACCACCTGCATCCTTTGCCCCTGCAGATGCCCCTGCCCCAATGCTTTCATGCTTACCTCCCTTCCCCTGGTTGCCCAAGTTCAGCACTCGAAGATTCCGGAGCAACAGCTTAGAACCCAGTGGGGCTGCTGCTACTCTTGATGGGGACTCTCGAGTCAACTTATTGCTGGGTACCTGAGGAACAACAAGACCGAGACCAGTGCCTTTATCGTTCAGTCACCGGCAGACAGCGGCAAGACGCGTTATGTCCATCCTTGCATCTACTAAGTAGCTCCTCATAGCAACAGCAGGGAATACCCACAGAGCCATCAAAAGATGCTGCAGGTTCCCCAAGCTATCGATCTTGGGAGGGCCCCCGTGTTATTTCAGATGAGGAATTTAAGGTAGACGGGAAAAGAGACAGATAAGAACAAGCTTGCTGGCTGCCACACAGACAAGAGAAGATGACAAACCATGGACCATTCCTGTAAGGGCTGCCCTAGATGGAGCCTTGGTGCTCAGAGTGACAGAGTGACAGCCAAAACAGAGATGCATCTCGGGCAGTCCGGCTGCACCTCAGCACAAACGGCACCCAGCGTTCAGGAAACAAACTACAGAGCAGTTTCTAATTCTCCCATGCCGCAGTACCCCAGCTCCTATGACAGTGCAGGCCAGGAAGCGGCTGTCACCCAGAAGTGAGTCCCAAGCCTTGGATTCCTGTGCGAGCCTCAGAAGCACCCGGGACATGGTGTTGGAGGCACAGGAATGACGGGAGGAGGGAGCCTTACCGCAGCAGCTCCAGCAGTGCAGGCCTTCAGATTCACCATCATGGCTGGCTGCGTGCTGACAATGGTGTCCTCAATCAGATCCTTGATGGTGGACAGATCCACTCTCCCTTCATTCTTCTCTCCGCAAATCAAGAGGAAATACAGGAAAGTCATAAGGAGGCAGATGCATTTTCTCCTTATACAACTCCAACTGCCCCTCAAGCCCCTAAGACGCTACAGTCCTCCTCCCGGTAATAACCGCCCAGGTATCTTGCCATATCCTGTCCTCACTCTCCCCAGCGCTTAAAGCTTTGGCAAAACAGCTGCAGGTAAACATAAGCTGTCTAAACAAGACAAACTAAGCCTCTACATCTCTAGTCTACCTGTTGCAAATTTTGACAATACACGTCTTTTACAGTTTGCCACATTCTCATCACCTCATGAGATGGCAGTATCGCGCTTTCGGGAGAACAGCCAAATTCCAACATCTACTCAGGACAAAGCAACAAGGGTATCAATAAAACAAACAAATCAACCAACCCATTTGGATCACAGAAGGGCAAGCACTCTTGCGTTCAGCCTTGTGCGTTAAACCTCTAATACCTACAGGTTCCACACACTAACCTCTCAAAAAAATCCAAAAAAAACCAAACCCCCCAAAAAGCCCCAAACCAACCCAGCTCATTTTACAACTCTACATCTGACAACAGCAGAAAGACCTACATAGACAGAAAGCCTTTCCTGCTACACAGACTCCCATTCAGCTGCTACACCAAACTCAGACAACAGACACCGGTACTGCTTCAGCCCTCTTGACACTGCACTGTTTCGACAAAGCTGAGCTAGCATGAATTCCAGGGGGAGAGAATCGCCTGCCTTGCCCTAAAGGACCACGACAGCGAGTTGCCAACCTTTCCCCTCCGCAGCAGCCTTCCTCCTGGCTTGGCGCCGCTTCTGCTACTCCCACCCTTCCTCGGCTCGAGTCCAGCCGCCTGCTGTTGATAGCTCACCTCGCGAAGCTGAAGTCTTGGAAGAACAGAAAGATTCAGGTCTGATCTGTCCTTGAACATCCACGACACCAGGAGACCTTCATTCTGTATCTCCTCCAAGTGGATCTCCACCTGGCCCAGAACAAATACCCATAGTCAAGAACAGTTTCTGTTTCATTAGGTGCTTTTTGCCCAACTTCAAATCCAGCAACTGAAGGGCCTTCACACCAGCGCAGCAACAAGAGAGAGCCAACAAGTGGTGCCAGGCCTACAGGAACAAGCAGGTGCAGAAGCCTCATTGATCCGCAGCGAGATCTGGCTTCCTTGTGGCCTTTGGATGCCCAGACACCGTCAGAGAGAATAATGATAGGTTATTTCTTTGGCTGAAGAATAAGCCCGTGGGACAATCCGAAAGAGCAAACTGGGCGCTGACACAGACTATTTACTGAGCTACATTGATTAACCATTGCCAAACCTAAACACGGCCATTTGTAAGTTAGCAACGTATCTCTAGATCATCCTCAGATTGAAAACTCAACCATGTCACAATAGTCTGCAACAACAAACCGGACTTTACACCATCCTGTAGTTCCGCTGAAAAGCTGCACACCCATACACCTGAAAAGCAGCATTAATGCAACAGACAGAAACAGAACCACACAGGAGGAACTCCTGACCCAATATTTCTAGTAAAAACCGGGGAACGAAATTTAACATAGTTCTACAGTAATTGACAGACTGACATTCATTTACCATGAGCATAGAAGGCCCTCAGTCGAAAGTGACAGATCTGGGACAGGGTAGCCAGGTAAGTAACAACAAGAGGTGCATAAAAGAGGCAAGACACATTTGGGAATACAGTCCTTGAAGTATTCCAACCAACACGCATATGGTAACCTTACCAGCATTTCACAACGCAGCAGCAAGACCTCAGTTGGAATACCACATGCAATTCTCTACAAGAATGATGAACCAAAAATTTCAACAGGCCCGGACAGAGAGACCTGGAAAATGCTAGCAAGTAGAGGAGGAATTTGATGAGACATGACAAAGGCTACCTGGCTCCCAGCGACTAGACAAAGATGAAAACCAACCACAGTTGTCGCCCACAACTAGATCGGCGCAGGCACGCTAAACGCTTAGGAGAAAGAGAGCAGCTATTTAAACAACCGCAGAACGGAGGCACAAAACCAAACCGGGATGATCTGATAAATGTAGGTTGAAAATTTTAATAAAGCTTCTGAAAGCAAAGGCGTTCTAGAACAATCTTCCCACTGTAACACGTGCAATAGTACGGGACTGGCTTCTGCCACACTTCTAATTTTACCGTGTCTCCCAATAGCACAAAGGAGCGTGCGGTCTTCAGGCAAGATACCGCCTCCAGCATCAAGCCCTTCTTCGTGATGGGAACAAAATCACATTCCAGAGAAGTCAATCCAGCCAGAAAGTGACTATGGAGTCACCACCCACCGCAGTTACACAGACTTTCTAGTCTGGAAGAAGCATCTGCAATATTGAACCCCTAGGGAAAAAAAAAATCTGTATTGCACTCTTGTGAATGGACTAAGGAGAGCGGTGACAAGCAAACCACTCCCCAGTGTGGATTTCTTTTTCACAACAGACAACCAGAACAACACCAGAATTGTACATGCGCACAGGATGCATCTTTCCCTATTCATCACACCACAAGGGGAACTGAACTCTGGGGACCTTTCGGTTCTTAAACACTCACTTAAAAACACAGTATAGAACCCTGCCAAGCCTCAAATCTCTGGATTTTGTTATGGATATGTTACATAGCCAAGACCTGCAGAACAAGACTCAGAAAACGGGACTCAGCACATAGACTGGAAGTCTTTGCCACTCCACCAAATATCAGTGACAGCATGCTGCTTCTTCCTGCACAATGTGGCCTTTATTTGCACTAAATTGAGTCCTCTTCCCTTGATCAGTGTGGGGCCAGGTGAAAGAGCAAGTTAGCCGACCATTACCTGAGCCTGCGGCACAGCCAAAGTGACATGATAGGTGTCCACAGAAACAGCAACTGGGGACTGCTGAGTAACAGAGACAGGGAATTTCACAGCTTCAGCTGACAGGCAGCAGTATAGCACCTAGAGAGAAAAGGAAGGAGGTAAGTTTATATCCTTGGCAAGAGGCAGCCATGCGATGGCAAAACTTCAAAAAGCAGTATCCAAGGTTGACCCACCACGGCAGGAAAGAAACATCAGGCTTGCTCCCAGATGCAGTTCTGCACCGCAAACCTGCCATTTCAGACTACGTGGGGCAGTTAAGACGTACTGCTTACAGGTGCTCTCTTTTTCTCCCCACTGTAGGACCTGATATTTGGGCTCAGCATCCATATGCCCCAGCTCCACCAAGACATCTCCCCCCAGCACTGTCCCAGAGCTCACTGATGTGCAGTCCCAGGGCCACAGTCTCGTGAGTCTGTCGACAGGCGCCCGAACTCAATCACAGATGTTGCTCGAAACTTCCCTGTCCCACCATCCCCATCACACAGGCCTCAGCAATCTCCATGGAACACGCCACCAGCTAACAGAGACACCCTGTGCTGTACAATTCAGAAGAGCAGAGCCTCACCATGCTGTGGTCCGACTGTCCCTTGCACATCACATCACTTATAGTTGCGGCTGGTGGTAACTGAGGACCTTCTTCAAATGTGATCTGCACTGAACTCTACAAAGAGAGAATTCCATTAGGTCCCAGTGGTCAAGGCAGAAAAGAAATAAGGTCTCTGGTCAAGGCTTAGAGTCGCAAACGCTATGCTAATTTCAGACGGGCAAGCCCAAAAGAGAATAGCAAATTGTTCTGGATAGCAGTTGACTATAAGTACACTAACCCCTCTTTATTGCAAAAGCTTTCCTGTATCTTCTCTTTCTCTCTCTCCCCTCTGTGCTAATCCTGCCCCAACTGAAAAAAAAACAAAAAGCAAAACAAAACAAAACAAAACCAAAAACCAACCAACCAACAAAAAAAAAAAAAAAACAACAAACAAAAAAAAAAAACAAAACAAAAAAAAAACAAAAACCAAACAACCAACAAAAAAAAAAAAAAAACAACAAACAAAAAAAAAAAACAAAACAAAAAAAAAACAAAAACCAAACAACCAACAAAAAAAAAAAAAAACACCAAACCAAAAGAAAAAACAAAACATAACACACGCACGCACAAAAAAACATTATCAGATCACTCCCTACTACTTCATACTAGTCATGCCTGCTGTTTCTTCTCGCAAGCCTTCTCCACCAGAGACATGTGTTCACCTACACGGATCAGTCCAGGAAAGGATCGCAAAGGTGGTTCATCACACACAAATATTTACACTTCCTAATACCAGGAGGCAACTGTCATCTGAAAATAATCGCAGCCCTTGCTCTGCCCTTTGAAGAAGATTACTTGATTAAATCAAAGAATAATTAGTCTCAAAAAGGGTTCTGCTCTGCTACAATTAAGGACGACAGAACTCCCAAGAACACGGTGCTTGACCTATGCAGTTAAGATTTGTTCCATCTTGTGCAGCTATTTGCAAGGACAACTGCTTAACAAGCCTTAATTAACCATTCTGCTCTCAAGATGCCAGACAACACTACGTACTTTAAGCAGGAAAACAAAAGGACAAAACCAAACTGGTTCGTACTTGCTAGTGAAGTCCTCAGAGGACACTCGTTTGGGTTCTGCAGCCTTTATTCAAAGGGCTGTATCAAGAGGGTGTGACTTACATGCCTCATCACCGAAAATTACTTCCCCGAAAACAGACAGGTACCGCAAAGTGACACATAACAAAAACGAGCATTTCTTCCTAAGTCGCCTTCCTCAAAGATCCAATTTCCTCATCTCATCCCAGCAAGTTATTGTCAGGGGATCACACCAAGGCAAACGCAAAGACAGAGAAATGAAGAGCTACAGAAGGTCTGCTGGGAAAACTGCTGCACAAACACTCCCAAAGAAGCCAGAGTCACGACCTTACCTATGGTGTTAGAGGTTACAAAGCCTGCTATGTTGATACAACTAACAACGGTTAGGGGCAGCAGGAGTAATAATTTCTGATTCCTCCCCACCATCACCAATCGCTTGATTTTTTTCACGTGGTCGTGCTGCACTGAGATCCACTTTTCTGTCCTGCCTCTAGTCCAGAATTTAACCAACTTTGTCAGAAGGGGAGAGGTATTTTCAAACTCATTGGAAAACTCAAACACCAGATCGCATCACATTCTTCAAGACTTTAACTTTCTTTTCTTGAAACACATCAGCGTCATGCCGACCTTTTCTAACTCTTGATTTCCTCATACTTGAATGGCTCCCTCTTCCCGTTCATACGACAGAAGTTTATGACAGGCTTTGGACCACAGCTTTCACGGACAAAAACCCCCGCCTTGCAGGCAACTCGAGCTGCTGTGTGATTATTTCCATCTGGAATCGGCGGTGTGTATCCTCCTTCATGAACTCCAAAACTACAGATCGACGCAACGGTCATGCCAGGGGATTAAAGGGAAAAGAGGTTGCTGTGGAAACCTCCAAGCGGCAACCTCAGCCGGCTCCTCGCCCCTGCCTCGGGCTCAGAACCGCGTTCACCAAAACCCGACACCCGCCTCTGCGCGCCCTCACGGCGCAAAGCGACCCGCAAAGAGCCGCCGGCTCCCTGTGCGCCCGCCGGCTCCCGCCGTGGAAAGCTCCCCCGGAGCCCGAACCAAGGGCCGGCGGCCGCCCCGTCCCCGCCCGCCCGGGCCCCGCCGTACCCCGTGCCGGCGCGCCTGGCTGTTGAGGGCTCGCACCCAGGCTCGCTGCCACTGCTCCCGCAGCGACCGCAGGGCGAGCAGCGCGNTGGCGGGCTCCGGCGCCGGCCCAGCCGCTGCCCAGGGCTCGCCGGCAGCCGCCCGCAAGCGCCGGTTCCCGGGCGCGGGTGAAACGCGGTTCCGCCGGCCTGGAGAGAGGCTACCCCGCGCACCCCCGCACCGCGGGGGGAGGAAGTGACGTACTGGGGCTGACCGCGGCGGTGCGGGCGGAGTCCGTCCCGGGCGAGCGCCGGTTCTTGCGCAGGGAGCTTCGCTTCGCTGGGCGCAGGGGGAAGCGGACTCCAGTGCCGGGCACAGGTGCTCGCGCACCGCCCTCAGTACAGCTGAACGCTCTCCTGGTCCCCACCGGCGTCCGAGCAGCGTCCCCCGCTGGCAGACGGTTGCTGCCAGGACAAAAGATGGCGCTCACAGCGCCCATCGCCCGAAGGCGGCCCGCGTATCCGGTGCTTGCCCTGTAGCATCCGGCTGGAAACCCACGGCGGGAGGCGTTGGCAAGCCCGGCCCCGCTCCGTGCCCTTGGCGGGGAAAGCGCCCGCCGCGGCCATGGCGGCCTGGCCCGCTGTGCCCCTGCTCATCAACCTCGGCGGGTCGCTGCTGGGTTTCGTGGCCACGCTGACGCTGATCCCGGCCTTCGAGGACCACTTCCTTGCCGCGAGGCTCTTCGGTGCGGACCTCAACAAGGCCTCCCGGCAGCCCGTGTGAGTAGCGCTGTCCTCCGAATCGGCAGCGGCCCCGGGAGCGGGGTCGGCCGCGCTGAGTCCCCGCTTTGCCTTCCTTTCAGCCCCGAGGCACAGGGCGTGATCAGCGGGGCCGTGTTCCTGATCATCCTCTTCTGCTTCATCCCCGTGCCCTTCCTGCGATGCTTTGTGGAGCAGCAGTGCGCGGCCTTCCCTCACGACGAGGTGCGGCTTGGGGGGAGCGCAGTGGGCACGGGCAGAGATGGCCGCTGGTAACCGGGGTCCCATTCTTTGTCCTGCAGTTCGTGGAGTTCATCGGTTCACTCCTTGCCATCTGCTGCATGATTTTCCTGGGCTTTGCGGACGATGTCCTGAACCTGCGCTGGCGCCACAAGCTCCTTCTTCCCACGATGGCTTCCCTCCCACTGCTCATGGTTTACTTCACCAACTTTGGGAACACAACCATCGTGGTGCCCAAGCCCTTCCGGGTGCTGCTGGGTGTGCACTTGGACCTGGGTAAGTTTGGAGTCACCAGAAGCCACCATTGAAGTGGCGGGCAGTCGGTGGAAGGGCTTACCCGACACAACTCCACCCACTAAACATGAATACTAAAGCACTTGGCTTGCTCTGATCTGCAGGTATCCTCTACTATGTGTACATGGGCATGCTAGCAGTGTTCTGCACTAATGCCATCAACATTCTCGCTGGAATTAATGGAATTGAAGCAGGGCAGTCACTGGTGATAGCTGCTTCCATTATCGTATTCAACATTGTAGAGTTAAATGGTAAGGAAGATAATGTATATGTTAGTGGGTACAAAAAGCAAAGGGAAAGAGAATCCTAGATTTCAATGTCTGATAGTACTAAAAATCAACCGGTCCTGTCTTATCACAAATGTTTTTCTTTTTTTTTTTCCTAAAGGGGATTGTCAAGATGATCACATTTTTTCTCTCTACTTCATGATTCCCTTTTTTTTTACCACGCTGGGGCTGCTTTACCACAACTGGTAAGAGGATGGACAGAGAGCGTCCTTTCCCTTTACTTCCTCCCTTTTCAAACAAACAAAACCATTTACCAGTGTGCAGGTGGGCATAAACAGGCTTCTTGCCAGAACCAAGAGCACAAAGCATCGATGCACTGGAAGCTTTTCCATTCATTAGAACAATTCGGTCACACCGGCTCACCAAAATGCGCAGAATACACTCCCTCATATGTCTTGCTAGCCATTTTTGTCCACGTCGTATTCTCTGAAAATCAGGCTATGGGTCGCAGTCCTGCAGTTCTTAGAATAAGTACCTGCAATCATTGTTTTCACCGTGTTGATCTGCGGCAGTTCCCTCTTGGTCCCTAACTTGCCATGTAGGAATACATTTGGTGGCTATAAAGTAACTTCACAGCAACAGCGATCATGACAGACCTTTGCTTTTCTGCCCTGTGGATTGCAGGTACCCATCTCGCGTGTTTGTTGGGGACACCTTCTGCTACTTTGCCGGCATGACCTTTGCTGTGGTAGGGATCTTGGGGCACTTCAGCAAAACAATGCTGCTTTTTTTCATCCCGCAAGTGCTCAACTTCCTCTACTCCTTGCCTCAACTCTTCCACATCATTCCTTGTCCCCGTCACCGGCTGCCAAGGTAGCGTACCTGAGTGAGTCTGCTTACGTAGGGATCTCTCTGTCTCTTTGCTCTATCTGACTAAAATTTTCATGTTTCTTTTAGGCTCAATGCTAGTACAGGGAAGTTGGAGATGAGCTACTCCAAATTCAAAACGAAGAGCCTCTCTGCCCTGGGCACAAATATTCTGAAGGTAAATCTGGAAAACATTCAAAATCCAGATGTGTTCTGAGGCAGTGATCAAGTGTGAGAGGAACAGAATAGAAGGGAAGGCAGAACTTCTGGGTTTACTAGTTATTTCCTGTCTCAAATCCAGGAGTAAATATTCATCTTAGTCTGTCACCATCCCTCACAGTCACGCAATCACGTTAACAGTCTTTCAGAATAACCACACGCAGCAGCGTCCTAGGACCGTCGTAGGCCTGGCCTGTCTTTTATTAAGAGCACGAGCCAGGCTCCAGGTGAGCACCCAACATACCTGTTGAAAGAGTGTGCAATATTTCTTTCCCCAGGCAGTCAAGATCTTGCGCATAGTAGATGTGAGGAGTGGAACAGATGAAGACGGCGAATACACCGAGTGCAATAATATGACACTCATTAACTTTGTGATAAAGCTGATTGGACCCACCCACGAGCGAAATCTCACTCTCCTGTTGCTACTCTTTCAGGTCAGACAAATGGTTCCTGCAGTAGAAAGACATACTCTACAATACAAACAGGTCTAAATGGGTTTCAAGGGCTGTTAGAGAAGTTTGTTACAGGAAAGGGGGAAGTACACTGTCATGCTTCTCACACATGATGCACTTGAGCAGTGGAACTTGAGGAGAATTGGAGGTTTACGCAGCTCAAGGAGGAAACAGATTCCTCCTCCCTGTTCACTGAGAGCTAATAAATACAAAGTCCTTAGGTTCACTTGAGAAGTTTCCCAAGGCAGGAGTCACTGGATGCTAGAAAAACATTAGGAAGGCAGAATGGCTTGTCACTCTGACCCAATACAGCCTTTTTCCATGTTCCTATTTCTCAGTCATATCAAATAACACAGTCCCGGACTTATCTCTGGCTGGTGGACTTGAGTATGTGTGGCATGCAGCTCAGCTGTATCTGGAAATCTGAGCAGGGTGCAGGAGCATTCTGAAGCAACTTAGAGCGCAAGGTTAACATGCAGATACTGCCGCTACCTCTATTCAGCACATGAACTCTCATGCATAATGTACTAGAAACACTGCTTTTGGAAAGGCCTGCGTTGCTTAGTTGCCTGCAGTAAAATTCTTTTTTCTTCCTTGGATCAAAGGTAAAAGACTCCTGTTAGCAAAGAGAAGAGACACTTAGCCAAATTCCCACTCAGGAGGAAGGCACACGCAGAAATCCCGTGCGAATAGCTGCGGTTCTCAGCGAAAGAACCACAGACTCTGGGGCTAGACTTCTTCCTTTCATTATTCTACGCCTAAAAAACTGAGCCTAAATGATACTTAGTGAAATGAGGCACACTGTAAAGCATAGCAAATCCATCCAAAAAGGATGAATCTGCCAGCCCATAAACTATTTAACACTAATGTTTCTGTTGTCTGATTTTTTACCCAGGTCCTGGGCAGCACAATTGCATTTTCAATCCGGTACCAACTAGTGCGCTTGTTTTATGATGTTTGACTGGACTGTCAGGGAGCAGAGGAAAGACTTGTACCGATCACTCAGTTTTTCCAGTTGCTGACCAAATGATTCAACGGATCTTACTCTGGCCCTCCAAGAACTTCAGGACACCTGTCAAAATGCAAGCACCTACTCTGCGTGGGCCAGGCTTGAACTGTAATTATCTTCTCCTTTTGCACACAGAAGGCTTTTGTTCAATTCTCCTGACAGAAAAGATTCGCTGCTATTTGGACATGATGGGTACTGGGAGTACCCTTCAGAGAGCAAGGAAACAAATGTTTACTTACAGCGCTTAGGGCAAGTGGGAAAGATGAAATCTATACATCTGACAAGCACATTGCTGTTCCTGAGAGAGCAAACAGGGACTGCAATTTCTGTGAGACTCTACAGCAGAACAAGTAAAGCAGAATCCTCTCCTGGCTTCCCCAATCCTGTCTTTGGTCCATGAACATAGAGTAATGTGTTATAAACCAAAGCTCAGAGCACTCTCAGAATAAAATAACTCATGGTAGCCTTTCCCCTTCCGTGCTTTGCTTCAAGAATATTGACACACGATGACACCAGGGTGCACAATACATCCCCCCTGCCAGGGCCTGATCATTTCTGGAGCAGAGCCCCTCCCTCCTCACATAGCTGAGGGGTGACACAGTCCAAGCTCCTGACGCAGAACTGCTCTGTCAGGCACGCCAGCGCTCATGCAGGAGGTGCTTTGGCTCCTCCCGAGCGCAGTTACTGTGACAGGCTCACTGCGGCAGAATGCAGCCCCTCCGCAGCCACCACACCACCCACCGACTGATCGACTGACCGCCCCCCCCACCCCCCGCTCAGCCCCGCACCAACACTCTCAACGCGGTATGAATTTCGCGCCTTACCTTGTCATTGGTCGGTCTCCGTCGCCAATAGACTCGGGGCAAGCGCCGCGGTGTCGCAGAGACGACCAATCAGCAGGAAGTTTCTTCCGTCAGGCGCACCAATAGCGAGGCGCAGCGGCGCTGTCCAATGAGCGGAGCCCTACTTTGCGGAAGGTTATAAAAGGGCTGGGTGCGGAGACTGCTACCTCGTTTCGCCGCAGAGGTCGGTAAGGAAGTGAGCGCTGCCGGCAGCGAACCGAGACGCCATGTCTGGCCGTGGCAAGAGCGGCGGTAAGGCCCGAGCGAAGGCCAAGTCTCGCTCGTCACGAGCTGGTCTGCAGTTCCCGGTCGGGCGCATCCACCGGCTGCTGCGGCGCGGGCACTACGCGGAGCGGGTTGGGGCCGGCGCGCCCGTTTACCTGGCCGCCGTGCTGGAGTACCTGACGGCCGAGATCCTGGAGCTGGCGGGCAACGCGGCCCGCGACAACAAGAAGACGCGCATCATCCCCCGCCACCTGCAGCTGGCGGTGCGCAACGACGAGGAGCTCAACAAGCTGCTGGGCGGTGTCACCATCGCGCAGGGGGGCGTCCTGCCCAACATCCAGGCCGTGCTGCTGCCCAAGAAGACCAGCGGCGGCGGTGCGGGCCCCACCAAGGCCGGCAAGAAGGGCAGCAGGCAGCAGTCGCAGGAGTACTAGGCCGGCCGGCCGGCCCCGCAACACCACACAAAGGCCCTTTTCAGGGCCACCCTCATTGCTCACCGGGAGAGCTGTGATCCGCGGAGGGGAGGGAGCGCCTCTCTGTCCCGGAGGCGGTGCCGGGCCCTGCCCGTGGGGTGGCGGCCAACTCACGAATCAGTGAGGAAAGGATCTGCTCGAGTCCGGTCAGAAAAAAAACTGTCAAGAAAAGGGCTGCTCCGTAAAGACTGACACACTGGGGTGCTTATAATTTAACTGTATTTATCGTCTGTTACATTCAGTGGATATTGCATAGAGAATAAATCATGCTTCATTTCCAAAACGGGACCCCAAGTAAGGCACCATTTCAGTGTTTCTACAAGGCACTGTCAGGCATGAGCCCCACTCAAAGGATGGCACCCAGGCGGCGAGCACAAGGAGCCGCAGTAAAAGGAAAGGGGGACAAGTTACAGAGAAAGGTACAATAACCCCAAATTGCGCTTCTTTATCTCCCCAGTGACTGGTTAATGTAGATTAAAGTCTCAGATTACAATTCTAGACAAGCATACAAGGGCAATTAGACTGGCTGTCCCATTACTTCCTAATCTATTACTGGCCAACTGACAAATTTGTATCTGATAAACTTAATTTCTTACCTGACATCTGTGCTACTGTACTGTAAGGAACCTGGCACTGGGAACCCAATAGCAGTCTTCCTCTTCATCATTCCAATGAATGAACATGCCCAAATACTATTAATAACTAATGAGTACCTTAGTACTGTCAGTGCAGTACAGCACTTCAGTACCATCACAGTTGAGTCTCTGATTATCATCTCTTAATGAGTGCCTTACTCCTACATGGAATAGAACACTTACATTTTTAATTTTTTTTTTTTTAGCTTCCTAGCCACAAAAAATGTTGAAAAAACTTCACAGACACTGCAATTTAGAGAAACGCAGAGAGGGATGACAAACCTGAACAGCATCAACTGCTCAAGTTAGTCAGCTTAGTATCTCAAGTTTTTGTGCCCAAACTTCCAATAAGACCAGTGCGAATGTTTAAATAAATCCCTTCCTCCAAAGGAGGATGTTGGGGTAGCTGCAAAGAGCTGCTGAAGTTGTAGCAATCGTGCTGACTACACCACAGGTTTAGCGGGCATCGTTGAGCTGCCTTGCCACGCTAAGGATGTGCTTCGCTCCCTTGCTCAGAAGCAAACTAGCTAGTTCCACACCAAGGTTCTCTGCAGCTCGCAGGGCCTGACCGGGGACATTCTTGGCCGTGATGCCAACGTGCTGCACATCATCGTTTGGTCCATCTTCATTCTGCAAATATAAACACCTCGATGTAAGGCAGCGGGAAGGCACGGGCAATGAATAGCTGAAGCGAGATGGAGTAAAATCTGTGGTCTGAAGAGCCTTGAGAACGAGAACAATGTGCTGCTACAGCTTCCAAGGAACCAGACCAAAAGTAACAGATTTCAAGGGGTCTGGTTTTGTCCTTTGGGTTCAGGTTTTGAACCCACAGTGATTCACATACCTGTTGGGAATAATTAACACTGGTTTGCATAGTGTCCTTCAGGCTGTCGGATCCATCCAAACTGTAGACTGCTCCTGTCAAATACAACTTGGAAAGACATACAGAAGGGATTAATACCACGTCAAACAAAATAATACATGACATAACAAAGTTAAGTCTAGGCGGGAAGGCTTTTGTAGCACAGTAGGATCAGCGATAGCAGTTTAATACAACTATAAGAAAAGTAATCCCTGTTAGGGAAGGTGTGACTTCCTAAGAAAAAAGCTGAACTTTGTTCTAGCTTCCCACCTCCTTGATCACAGGCCATGGTGTAACAATACTGATTGTCTGGGGTCAGAAGTGAGACTTTTGAATCTCAGGGCAACACTGTCTTTAAAGACGAGGAGGCAGAAATCTGGTACTTACTATCAGGGCATTTTCTAGACAACTGAGCTTCAGTAGCCAGACCCATTTTCACACTTGTGGACACAAAGCCAGAAGGCTCAAGTCAGGAGCCCATCCACCCTAATTAGCTAATTAAAATATCTGCCAGAGTTACCTTCAGGGAAGAATCAGGGAACATGCACACACCGGAACAGGTTTCCAGAGATAAACTCAGACAAATACAAAGCACTCCTCACCTGGCCATCGCTCAGCGTGCTGTTGACAGCAACAGGGACACTACATCCACCTTCCTAAAAGAGAAAGGTAACACTAAGGCTCCACCCCAACACATTGAAAGCAAAGGCCTCTGAAAGGTTCAGGCTGCATTATTACAACACTGCCTAGTGCTCTTCAGGCCCTTCTCAGTTCAGAAGTAATATCTACTTCGCAGTTTTAGGAAAGCATAACAGATTTCCCACACTACAGCGTCAGGTCCAGTAGCAGAGCAGTATTTGCTGCTGCAGGTAGAAAAGGGAGGATGCCACACCTACCAAACGCTTCATAAAGGCTCTCTCAGCAACGCAGCACAACACGGTGTCTGCATCATGCAAGGCAGAGACCATATTCAGTATTTCTTGGTCTTTGGCACGAACTTCCACTGCTAAGGCACCCTAGAAGAAGAAAGAGAAACACACAGCATAATAATCATAACAATTCCTCAACCTCATGCATCTCTGTGTGCACTCAGCATTGGTCATGAAACAGAACTCAGAGGCTGGATGCATTTCACTTACGGGAGTGATGTTTACAGAAATGAATTGCAAAACAATCCACTAGTTGCAGAGACATCCTATAGCAGGTGCCGTAAAGAGAAGATCAGAACTCATTTCAGCCAAGAGTTCACGATCGTGCTGTCACCTCAAAGCACTCTAGAACCTGACTCAGCTGAGTGCATATATAGAAAAACACACTCCAATCTGGCAATGAAAGAGATTGATGTAGTAGTTCTTTGGCAATCAACACACGAGCAGTATTTGGCACAATTAACTACCCTGACGCATTATGGTATTCCTGGCTTTCAATATGCAGTATGGCTTAAGACATGAAAGCTGTAACATACCTGCCCAACAGCATACAGACAATCCTCCGGGCTTAGGAGCTGCAAGAAGTAAAATCAGAGTTAACTCAGGTTGCACTGTTCAGAATAGAGGAAGCGAGAGACAAATTCTATGCTTACCTCTAACATCAATTCATTTTGTGCCTGATCAAAAGAAATATCACCTCCCCCTTCCCATACCTCAGTGTTTCCACCCTAGAGGGAGATAATGCACTGTCCTTCACCTGGACTGGAACACTATGAATTAGCTACTCAGAAAAATCTTAGTCATGCACGATGCTGCATTGCTAGACATAGCATCGTGAAATGCTGGGAGACGATCAGATTACAAACTGTTACTGCACCATGAAAAGCAGAACAGTACACATTTCTGTATGGAGAAAACAAAACTGACCAAAACAAACAAAAGAAAAAGAGTCCTCCCTGAAGCGCAGCATATCACGAATTAACATGGCAATGGATGCAGCAGACTGCATGCTCATCTTTGACAGAAAAACCGCAAGTTCTGAAAGGCAAGTAGTTGATGGTTTGGCAAAGAATGGTATTTTCTGCTTTGCTGCTCTTCACCTGGCCGATGCGATTCTCCCAGCCCATCCTCTTCAGCCCCGCAGCAGCCAGGATGATGGCACTGAAGTCTTCCTTCTCATCTAGCTTCTTTAAGCGGGTGTTTAAATTCCCTCTCTGTAGAAGTGATTAAGCAAGCAAAGAAACAGCAGCCAAACAGTTCTATACCCACTTAACATTCACCTGTTTACCAGATGCACAGAATCCAACAGATTCCAACTGAGAACCAGAGTACCATCCTGAAAGAAGTGTTAAATGTGGACAATTGTTTCCTTAAATAGAATTTTGCCAAGCATTATGGAATATTAACCCAAGCACTGACTCTCATAAGATAGGCATGTCATTTAAGTACGTTACTAACACCTGACACCAAATCCTTTTGCATAGCAGAGAACTAGGTTACCAAGACTGAAGTCGTGGTGCCTTCTAGCACTAGTTCCACAGCCCATTCAGGAACTAGTGGCCCAAACTGCATCCAGGGTATTGGGAACCAATCGGCATTTGGCCACATAATTGCGACAAACACATGACAGGCCCTCACCAAGCAGTTTTTTGAATGTTAACGTAAAATTCATCTGCATCCTGAATCTCAGCTAGATTAAGGCTATGGTACGTTTATACACCTCTCTCAGAGCAGGTTAGCGGAGGGCAGCCTTCGAGGAAGCAGTTTTTTCCTGTAGGTCAGGTGATCTAAGTCAGCCTTGGCTCTAGATTTCGCATTAACTTTTTTTTTTTAAACTTAGTTAAACTATATTTTCCTGTTTGCAGCTTTACGCAGCTCTCACACTTTGTGAGGAAAGGATACAATATCCCTGAATTCTAACTGAGGGAACTTCTTTTTGAGCTGGGCTGCTCGCCGAAGTGAACTGGTTCCGATCACACTGTGGGGAAAATAAAACCAATGAAATCCAGAATACTCCTACACTTACCTCCAGCCAGAGATGTCAGAACTTTCAAGGAAACAAATTATGACTGTTATTTGTTTTGGTTTGTGTTTGTTGTTTTGGTTTTTTTTTAATTGAGTTTGAAGATCGAAGAAGATGCCAACAATTTATAACTCCTTAGAAGAAAGAAAACCACTCTGAGGTTTAGCATAAAGCCTGGCTGAAGGCAGTTGCAGGCTTTTGTGTGCATTCTTCTGCAGTAAGCACAATACAAAGGAGAACAACTTCACTCTGGAGACTATAAGAAACATTCTAATTTGAGAAAACATTGGAAGTGTGGCTCGGGAGATCCAGCCTCACTCAGTGTGCAGTACTCCGGTGAGATGAGACAATGTTGCTCTTTTCAGCAGGTGGGTTCCGTGTAGTGTCTATGGAAAACTAATAGATGGCAGTGTAAAACCACAACAGGATAAAGCAACGAGCTCATTGACCCGCTGCTGGGAAGTACCAACAAACTCCTCCCTTCCACTTTCACCCGTCTGCCCCTTCCTCTCCCCACTCACCTCTTTTCAGGAAGGAGGTTCAGTGTTTTCCCACAGTTTTTGGGATGAAACACAACAGCATCAAGTGGGTTTTCCCTTCTACAAAATAACACAAGTGCAGAATGGCTGACACATCATTAAACAGAAGGCTGTTAGGCATAACAGTTCTGCTATTGGTCCCCAGAGAAGCAGTCTCTGGCTCCAAAATACCCCCTCATCATCGTAAAAGCAAGAATTTCCAGTAAACTCGCTGGCAATGGAACACTAGGGCAGCTCTGATGTTTCCACTTTTTCAGAGATCAATCAGAGGCTGGTAAAGCTCTGAACACTGAAAAAGACCTAAGCTGTCTCTGCTTTCCTACCATTACCAACACTGTACAAGGCAAGAACCAAGCCTCGCGTCCACACTTACTTGCAGACAGCGCCGATGGTAAAGCCAGGAGGAAGAGAAGTGGGCAGGTCCTTCAAAGAGTGAACCACAAGGTCAACTCTAAAAATCAGAAGACAGTAATCACTGAACAGATGGTTGAGCTGCCATGGTACCTACCAGAGGCCTGCAAAAGAATGTGTTTGTTTTCAAACCTACTTTAACTAAGGCATAAGCACCAGCGAAACCCTCCTTACAATACTGAAAAGTAAAAAAATAGGCAAAAAAAGCCACTAATCTCTCTGCTCCAGAAAGAGCCTGAGCAGAGTTTCTCTGTAGAAGGAAGTTACCCAGAAAGCAGCACAACCTGCCCAATTCTCCTGCGCGTTTAGCGTGCAAATACATTAACAAATAAATGTTTATACTAAATAAGTTATGCAATATGTTAACGCCACCAAGCAAAGTAATTTTAAAAGAACGTAGTTCTAAACAGGAATTAGATTCCATTGTGGCCTCTCTGACGCACATGTAACACATAAATCACGGGGAGAGGGGGGGCGGAAACAAACACACAAACAAAAACAAACTGGGTCAGACCAAGCTACACAACAATACGTGGCCTAAACCCAGGGTAAAGAGGGAAAAGAAAAAAGAAAAGGACAACGACTTATCAAAGGATTTCCTTCTTAGCCAGAGAGGTACCAGACCAGAAGAAAACCAGATCACGTATATGGCAAGCCAAAGATGTCCAAAGAGCACCAGGAATGCCAGAAGAGGAAGAGAAAACCATGAGCTCTTACTCATTTCTTTCAAGTGCATTTTCCAGTTCTTTGGTGAAGAGGCTCTTCTCCCCGATCTACACATAAATGGAGGAATATGAACCACAAAAGAAACATCTGCAAATACACCATCAAACAGGATTACTTCCTGTGTAGAGGAAGAAGAGATCCTTTACCTTGGAAAGAGCTGTATCCAAAATCTTGTCTCCGGTCGTTGACATGGCGACTGCTCAGAGAGAGAACACAGGTAAAACGTGAGGCTTGGTCAGAGCACCTGGGCCTAGACTGGAAATATCTACATAATGTGACGAGCAGCACAGGATCACATGCTACTGCATGAACGCAGACTCCAGATAAACATAAGAGCACCTCATTTCTAGAAATACCCTGTGCTCAAGACAAGGGAAACTGTGACTTCTTTCACTGTCCTCAAAAACAGAGCGAGGGGAAACACGGCAGGTGTTGGGAAGAGCTGACCCAATGGATATTGTCACGGTCTTTCTCTGGAGTGCCGGTAAACAGCTACTCAGCAGTTCCCTTCACTGCAAGGCTGGGATCCCCTTATTCCCACTGAATGCCTCAAGCCCCAGACAGAAAAATGTCCCTAACACACAGTGGGGCATGGCGAGAGTGACACCAGGTTCTCAAATGGAGCAACATAACACCATTTGCGTGACATGCTCAAGAGCTTCAATCACCACCTCACAAAATCAGTCTTTCTCCCCTTAAAGAAAGCAGCAGCAGCTGCTCAGCCACACAACCTAACTGAATTCAGTCGGTGCTCTTAGATAAGCAGGGGTCGAATCCTCCTCCTCGCGACAGCACTCTACACGCAACTCTTGCACACAGAGATAAGCTCCTGCTGCCACCCACCCCGGGGCAGCATTCAAAAACTCACCAATCTCAAAGTGGACATCAGGGTACAGCTCACGGAGCATCTCAACCACGCTGTCGGTCTGAATTCGGGCCAGCTGCAATAAAGCAGAAAGGAAAGCTTTAAACAAAAAGCATATCATCCATACGGCAGTGAGAGAGGACTTTGCTGTTCTTCGGCAGTCAGGCATGTGTGACCACTATGTTCTCTAAATCAAATGCATTAGAAATAAGTAGCCCCAAGTAAAATCACTCATGTGTACAAACTCCTCAAACTATTTTAACTCGCACCATGACTAGAGCATTTCACTGAGGAACTTATTGTACTGACTAAGTGGCAGAACGACATCGCCCCATGCCCAGCGCTGTTGTGATCAAAGCACTGACAAGGTAAAGCAAATAACTTATCAAGTTAGTAAGAGCGACCAGAACAGCAACCTGTGTGTGAGGATTCACAAACTCTGTGGCCAGCTGTGTTATTATGGCCATTAGCTGTCCCCCCCGCCAGAAATTCCATTTCTCTACATCATCTTGGCACCCTTATTCACAGACAGCATTTACCCACCCAACTTTGGGCTGCTTGGTTTCACCTCTGTGGAATGCGACTGCTGAAAGATGCCTGCTCATCGGCAAGCAGGTGGAAAGCAAATAAAACCATCCTACTTTCCCTCAGCGATGCAAGAACAAGTCACATCACATGCTGGGTACTCTCTAAGAGTGTGAATTTTGCCAATACTGCACGTTTTGGGAGAAGCCAGTAGGATCTCACTGCATCACTGAAAAATCTACAGTTGCTGGCAAATGAGTTACTTATTCGCTGTAAGATCAGAGCTCTATTTAGAGGTTCTATGGATTTAAAAAAAAAAAAAGCGACAGCTTAGGTCTGCACACATAGCAAGCAGTAAAGCGCAGGAAAAACATTCCCTTGCATAAGAACAGCAGAAGCAAGCAAAATTAAAACAAAATTACACTAGCAGAGGATCATTCCATGCATGCAAGCAACAGAAGACTCGAGCAACAGCAGGTGAGTTTCAGCTTTATTCCCACTGACGAGCTGTGTGGCCTGGGACAGTTAACTTTGTTCGCAGGACTGTTGTTTCCCTACAGCTAAAAGGAACGTAAGTAGCGGTTTCCGTTTGCACAGTGCCACGAGAGCCTCAGGTTAGGAAAAGAGGGAGCAGGCATGCACGGCCACGTCTCTTGCCCTGATATCTACGCAAATTGCCTTCTTGAAAGTACAGAACCCTCCCCAGAACGAATAAGGTTATCTCAGAACAAAGGCCTGACAGACGTTTAACGCCCTTGGGCAGCCTGCTCCTCCCTGCTGCAGCCCCCTGGCAGGAGATACCCGCTGTATCTCTGGACACATCCGTTCCCTGTCCTTCGTGCGGGCTGACGCCATTAGTCCTTGGGAGGGGTTTTTTCCCGCCTCCCTGGAATTGCCGCAGAAGTCCCGCAAGTCCACAGCAAGATCTCTGTTGTCCCGGAAGGGCACCTGCACTCTCCGTTCACCACACAAAGGTGACCCTACTTATTAACAGAAATGGCTGTCACGCGGGCTCCACAGAACGCGGTCTCCGAACTTATGCTGGAGGTCCCCAGACAGGGACCAGGACTCCGCGGGCCGCGGCTGCCAAGGACAGGACCCCCCCCGCTGCCTACCTGGCTCCGCCGGGTGCCCACGCGGACCGCTCCGCCGCCCACGCCGTTCTCCCCCTGCGGCAACACCCGGGCCAGCGGCCGCCCCGACGCCGGCGACCCTTCGCCCCCGCCCGGCTCCGCCATGACTCCTCAGCGCTGCCCGCTGTGCCCCGCGGCACCGCCTCCACACGTCACGTCCGGCTGCCCACGTGACCACCGCCACCAGGTGGCGTCGTTGGCGCTGCAAGACGTCCGCGCGCTCCCCGAGGCCCCGCCCCTGCCCGCCCCAGGCCCCGCCCCTGTCGCACTCAACGCGCTCGCAGCCAGCCCGCTTTATTGGGGACACGGGACAGGGACAAGGCAAAGGCCGCGTACAGGTCTCCCGAGGACACGCGGGGTGGTGCCACGGCCCAGGTCAGGTGCTCCGCTTGGTGTGGGTGAGCAGCTCCTGCTGCAGCCCGGCCTCAATGGTGGCGGCTGCCTTCCCCGCAGGCAGGTCTGTGATGAGCGTGAGCTTGTTGAAGACACCGCGGCCAAAGTAGTCAGCGACGACAGAAAAGCCATCATTGGAACATTTGAGCTGCCAAACACAAAGCAGCAGCGTCAGCAAGAGGCCCCAGCCCCGCTCCTTTCACCCCTCGTGCTTCCAGCCTCTTTCCCAGAAACACAGCAGCAGTTCAAAAAAGAATCTAACCCTGTATGTTTAAACTTGGTACAACAGGCAACGTTACCCCTACCTGATGCTGAAACTGGTCATGCAGATCTTTCTTCTGCTCCTGGGCTCGAATCATGTCCATCACTTTGCGATTTTCCGGCATGCAAGTGGGACATTCTGAGTCGCTCTCGGAATAGCTTTCGAAGCAATGCTGGTGGAAGGAATGACCACACAGAAAGTGGACCGACGGCAGCTCCAGGGCACTGGTGCAAATGCTACACTTGGTCTTCTGAAAGATCTTGGGACTGAGAGAGTGAGGGGAGGCAAGAAAGACAAAGTATGTTTTTCCTTAATAAAATAAAACAGTAGTTCTGTCCTAGATAAGACAAGAGAGCACACAGCCCCGCACCTTGCCTTTAGCTCTTCGATCTCCTTGCGGATCCTCGTCGTTTCTTCTCGGTATTTTTGAATTCTCTGCTCATCCTGCTCTATCTGGCGGCTCTGCTTCTGCAGCTTGTTGACAAGATAATCCTTAATCACAGACAGTGTGGCCGTGGAGTTATGAGCCAGTGTCTGCACAACTGAGAGGAAGCAAGATGTTAGTTTAAACACAAGCAAAAACCAAGCAACTACATCAGCCCGACCCTGGCCAGACTGCTTTGCCAGCTCCAGGCAAAGGCAGTCAGCATTCTTACTGAATCGAGGGTTCATTTAAACACTCAATTTCAGCCTGACCTCTTCCTGAAAAGGGTGACTAGGAGCATGTTCGGCCAGCTCAGACCCAAAGGGGCAAAGAAAGGATCTAGCAGATTGCATTCCATTTCAACTTTTCCAGCAAGGCAAAGCCCTTCACCTCCCCACACTGACAGAACAGAAATCACCTACAGACATCTCTGTGGCTGATGTCACAGATCTTTGTGACTGGCATCGCTTTTCCCTAGAGCGCAGGTTATTACTCCAAATGGTGGGCTCCAACTTGGTTGGTACTTCTCTCAAATTTCTAATCTAGAGAGTATGCTACAAACCAGTTTTGGGGGAGGGCTGGTTTGCCACACATTATTACCAAGCAGTGGAGGCATGAGATTCTTGTTCTCGATGTGTTTCAGCACCGCAGCAATATACTCTTTGCAGTCCTCCTCCTTCCGTGCAAAGTAGCCGAGCGCCTGTTCCCAGAGACAAGCCTCTTGGTCTCCATACAACTCGCACACCTCTATCACCTTCTTGTACTGCTCATTCTGCATGTGGTAGTGCATGATCTGTTGAAAACTGTGGGCAAAAGAGACACCTCAGCTGCAATAGCCCATCTCTCGAGTTGTACAGGGACCTCAGGTTTTCACCCAGCCATGCAATCCCCAGACAGTCACACAGAAGCCAAAACAGGTCTGTCATTCGCTCTCTACATAACTGCTGTGTTGCTCTAACATCTGAGTGATGATCTACACCTTCTGTCTCGAGATACTAAAGAGGTCGCTACCGCTGTAAGGGAGGGACATTTATGGCTCAGAAATCCCTGCAGTGGAGGGGGAACAGGACTCTACAGACACTCGACACTCACAGTTTGCCCTGCTCATAGAGGTAGAGGACGCCATCCTTGAAATTGTGCATCTGACATAAGACCAAGGCCTTATCAAAGACTGTTTTGAATCTTCCACTCTTCAGGAGGGTGAGGGCTTCATTGTGCAGCTTCTCCTTGATCTATAGAGAAGGCGGAGAGGTTGGAGAGAGCAACACACACAGAGAACATTTTGAACCAAGATCCAACAACAACTTGCAGCTCTTTCAAAGAGGAAAGTTTTGCTGTATGCCCTCTATCCCTTTTAGACAAACAGAAAAACAAACACAAAAATTGTGACTTCTTTCACCCAAACAGCCAGCATCCTCAGAGATCCAGGCAAGCAAATAAAGCTACTTTTGTGGGAGAGGCATCTGCCCACAGAGGTTGTATTGTCTGTTCTTAAATGAGATTCATACACAACAAGCTCAGCCTCACTGAAAGGATTATTTTCCCAGCTAGCAGACTGCTTTCCCATTTCTGTGCCATTTGTCCAGCACAGTGTATGCATTGCCTCATGTTTATCAATGCCCATCTGGAAAGGCAACGGGTTGGCAGGAATGCAAATAGGATTCAAAGACACCAAATCTCCCACTCAAAATACAAAGCTGGTGGAGCTCAAACCTGCTCATCTTGTTCGTGTGCCCAGTTCTGGAGTCGAAGTTCCAGTAAAGTGTCATAGACACCCTGTGGAGAGTCAGCCTGCACCTCAGTCATGTGCTCCAGAAAAGCCTTCAGTTCTCGGGAGTTGTTTGCAAAGACTGGAATGAACTCCTCTGAATTAGCCTGTAACACAGTCAGAAAAAGTCAAGCCTCGGCCAGATTGGTGCTTCTTCCCTGACACACAGATGCTCACTCCCAGAGTCTGTGACGTGACAGACACAGCACGGTACGGGATGACAATTACAGCAGGAATCAGGTCCCAGCAACAGCTTTAAGCAGTCTCTCTCTGGGGCTACCAGTGCACCAGGACAGGGCTTCTCATTGCACCCAAAAGATCAGGCCTGCTCCACAAGGTGCACAGGAGCACTCGCTTGCTGCAAAGTTACTACTCAACAGCAACAACACTCAGTCAGCACACACTGTACCTTTTTTCCTTCCAGCATTCCTTCACTGTCTCCTGACGGCTGGTAATCAGTGCAAAGGATCTTCAGCAACTCCGTGGTCTCCTTAGGGATGTGGTGCATCAGGATTTTACCATACCGCTTCATGTTGCTCTCTGCCTGATCAAAAGGCAGTTTTCCAATGTAACGCAAAGCTTCTTGGTAGTTCTGTGGAGGCAGCCAGCAAAATAACCACGTGATGTTGGCCTCTGCTCTCCACTTTGAGGTTAGAACAGAAAGCATTGAAGACATGCTGCAAGTATGCCATGAACACCATTCACTCTGCAGTATTGCCTGGTTCGCTATTTCTGCTTGCTTTCCTCCTCAGGGAGGAAGAACGGCTGTGGCCCAGGGCTAAGAGTGTGATTTGGATCAACCTCTCACTAACAACCCTCCCTCCTCCAAAAGGGCACTTTAAAAAGTCACATCTGAAACAGAACAAATAAGACCCTCTGATTTCCACCCCTAGTCTACCATGCAAGCCAGAAGCGGAAAGCCGACACATGAGCGGCAGCAGCTGTTGTTACTGCTGCCTCAGCAGTCCTGTCAGCATGCCAGTTGCAGGGAAGAAGTCAGTGAAACGGCATTTTCACTGAAGAGGAGGCTAGAGAAGTGGTCTCCTCCCCAAAAAGAACATGGGAGCAATGTCTCCTCACCTTGATGTCCTCTAGCTGGATTTTGAGGTACCATTCATGATGTGCATGCTTCTCTGCCAGGTCCACAGCGTGGGAGTAGTAACCTGCCTGACGAAGCACCTTGATTGCTGTTTCCACGTCGAAGCGGACCTCGCTCTCACTCGTCTGCAAGAACCAATGCAGAAAGATGGTCCCTCTGCAACATTCCCACAGTCCACAAGCAGCAGTCATGTATGTATTATAAAGAGGAGGAAAGCCAGAGCAGGGATCACTAGTACCTCTCGTGCCAGGGGAAGATCACACGTGCAGAAAGGAAAGAGTCTAACTGCCTCTCGGGAGCTTGCCAGTCACGCCAGCAAACGCCAGCATGCTCCGGACTCAGACGGCAAACCGGCCAAACTGAGAACGGAACCGAGAGCTTGGAAATAACAGAGCCAACACAGGGGTACTGAGGGACAAATCCATTCTCTCTCAACAGCCCCCCGACAGGAGCCAATTAACAATGTCACTGCTACCCCTTTTAATCCTTATGATGGCATAACAGCTTTGTATGATTTCAGCTTCCCTCAATACCTTAATGAACTCCTCCAGCTTGGAGCTGTCTTTGAGTTTGGTGTAGCAGTTCAGTAGAAGCGTGGTGTGGTCCGCATTGGCCAGAGACTGCAGGTGCAGCGTCTGCAGATAAGCAGTGAGGTTGTGGATACGCTGAGCATCCAGGAACTTCCGAATAACATAAGACGGTTCCAGCTTCCCTATAGTCCTGGGAGGGGAAGAGTCATGTTACAAGAGACCCTATACCCCAGAAGTCAAAATAAGTGGAGACATTAACAATAGAGCACACAGAAGCCTTAACTTCAGCAGGCACTAACTGCCTTGGGACCACTTGGCTACCATCAGCAGTAAGGAGTAGTTACGGTATAAGACCACTTGTGCACACACATGGTGAAACAAACAACCCTCTACAAAAGCTGTGATCAGGTTGACGGGTGACAGCACACAAGGAGTCAACCTGCCTTTAAAGGAAACGGTGAGAAGACGGATGACGCTCTGACCACAGCTAACTGGGAAGCCCAAAAAAGGGGCAACGAAAGCTGTGTTTTCCTTTATTTCAGCCACATAACTCAAAGTCAGCTTTAAACTCATGCCCACAAGGAACAGTTTAGCCAGTTATCCTGACACTTAGTGCAAGCTGGCAACAAAATAAATGCCAAGTTTCACTAGACAATTGGGGCTCCAAAGTTTCAGTTCTACAAGAACATAACACTTTGTGGCATTTTAAAGAGATCTACCCTGAAGTTTTCCACAAGCCACAAAACAGGCAGCTCCGAGTTTTAAAATACCCGAGATGTTTTTAAATTGACATGAAGCTGAGCGTTCTCCAAGACTAATGCCATACCCGGTCAAATCGCATTATCCATTTTACCTGGAGCAATCCCTTGTTTATAACAACATTAGGCCCCACTCCATCCCAATGTGCAATTCATGTTAAAATATGATCAAAGAGGGGAACTTTATCTGAAGGTGTACAGAGCAATTTTTAACCAACTTTTCCTGAGAATTTTGATCTCACTGACATGGTTCTCCCCACTGGTAGAATTTTCACCTCAAGTCCTGCTTTTTTTCGTTTGGGTTTGTTTCTATTCCTGGGCTGAAACAGAAATCAAGGCCTCTGCAGTTCCTACCCGTATGACACCATCACAGCTCCGCAGAACCCTCACCGGATATACTGCTGAATGGCTCCATCGTGGTTCCCCTTGTTATACAGATGATCGCCATACTGCCGGAAAATCTCTGACAAACCATCACTGTCCAAGTGGTGGCTCTTGGCCAGGTTAATGGCCATTTCAAATAAGTTCTTCCTGAACAGCATCTGTTAAACACACGGACAGAGAAGCACGATGGAAACACCACCCTGCAAAACCAGTTCAAACGCACCCAGAAAAGAAGATATTCCTTCTTTTTGGTGCTGTGCACATACATGTGCTTGGGTTTTTAAATAGCAAACGGGTTATAACACTGGTTATGCTGAAACACCATCAGGTCACTGGTTAGGTAACTCACTGACCTAAATAGTTCAACTTTCCAGTCTGCAGAGCCAGTGCAATCCTGCAGACATAAGGCAGAGACTAATAACAAAACCGATTTACATGCCTCCAGTTTGGTTTGTGTATCCTTCTCCTGCAGGACGTGAATCTTTCCATCTCTGGTCAGCACATACAGAGAACCCCACTCTGCCAAGACATCCACTATATCGTCGAAGATCGAGCTGTATGCGATGAATTTGTTGCACAAGTCATAGACGTTCAAGACTTGTTTGTCTGAATTCTGTGCCTCGTTCCCAGCAAACTCTGACCTGGAGGGCAGAAGAAAGTTTTAGAAAACAAGGAGACGATAACTGGAATTCTTGACACCTATGCAAACGAGGGGTGTCCAGAGAGCAAGACAAATGGATTCATTTGGACGATTAAGCTCAGCAGACCCAGAAGCAAAGCATCACGTATTTATACACCAATCCCATCTATGTGTTACACTGAGAAATTCATAGGACTGGGAAAAAAATCCCACTCTTTCCACATGCTTAACTGTGCTATTCTCACAACAGACCTTAAACAAAATGTGGGTCCAGACAAATCTTAACAACATCTGACAAAGCTGCAACCAGCTCCCAAGAGCAAAGCTTCACAGGGAAGAAGGAAAAAGAGGGAAAGCAGGAAGCTACAAGAGCCAAAAGAATTCCTCTGTTCCGAGGAGCCCTACTTTGGAGAAGCCTTCCGGTCCTTAGAGACGATGATGAGGTACCCCCGATACCAGTGAACAATCAGCTTTTGTCCCTCGAAGGCAAAGCAGGGCCCACGTTCGTCTGGCTGATAAAGGTACACGCACTCATCTCCTGCCACGATGAACTGGAGATCCTGGGAGGGGTCACTGAGGGACGAACAGCGCAATCCACAGCCGTGAGTGTCCAGCTCCAGGTGAGGATAGTCCTTCACCGAAAGCATGTAAGACTACACAAAAACACGAGGTTTTGGGGACCGCTCTGAACTAGACTCTGAAGCCAAACACAATTTATGAGTCAGTCGCATTTTTTCCAATTAACTTCCCACCTGGATGCTCTCTGTGGTCACCACGAATAGATGCGTTGTTTTGCCAGACTGTCTGAAAGCAAGGCCAGTAACTGGATAACTGCCCTCGTGTAGTATCTGGGTCTTGCTGTGCCTGTCTCGAGTGATGTCTCCTTTTGTAAGCACAACACTCCCATCTGCAAAACCTGGTGAAGGGGAAAGACTAAACTGTTACTCATACGGCACACCTGAAATACTATCCAGTGTGTTAGGGCAGTTCCAGTCACTGACAACGCCTTGCTCACCAGCAAGGTATTAAGTATTAGAATTGTAACTATCATTTTAATCCACTTGCTTATTTGACACTTATCACACACTGTAAAAAGACTAGAGAGAGATTTCCTAAGAGCGAGTAAAAGGTGCGATTTTCACAGCTTGCCGACAGCCCCAGTCCTGCAATTCGCTCCAGTGTTGAAGGCCACAACACACATACAGAAAGCTTTTTGATTTCAGCACAGGGCCCAAATCACTGAAAGCGCTTTTAACCCCATGACATTACTGCTCTTATTCTGCCAGAAGTTAAGCAAGAAATATTACAAAGGAGTGGTTAAAACCAAAATGGGAAATTGGCTTTTTTCTTTTAAAAAATCTCTCTGTAACATTAGGTATCACAAAACCTATGTTTTCTCCTGTACTACAACACAAGCTAAATTTAGTTCTAAATTCAATAAATGTGTAACCTTACTGACAGACAGGGAAAGATGACATCATACATGCTTCCCTCTTAAGTATCAAAGTTATTACTGTAATTTATACAGACTCAGGCTAAATTTATGTATAAAAGCTGCGTGAGAAGAAAAACTGTCACGATGTTCTATGCTGATTTTTGTGCTACCTGTTCATTTTCCCTACATCTGAGTAAGGACCATAATATTTTTCTTAAGCTATTATAGTTCAGTTTTACTTACCAATAGCCATGAAATTCAGATTCTCGTGGACAGTCAGGCAGGATACAACTGTGGGCTTGTTACCTGGTATTGCTGGAAAAATTCGCGTGCATAGAGGATTGCCACCATCTCGTTTCTCCAGGTTCCAGACTTTAATCTACAAACAGCAATGATCCAGCATGAGCGAAACATGGGGTAGCAGGAGGCCAAGACCTGGCACTAAATGTAACAGCACTCAGAACGAGCAAGCTACCCAAGGTGAGAAAGATCAACCACGATAATTGCAGTAGACTTAAGACAGACCCATAATACAAATGCATTTTCCTCTCTTTGTTACTTACCAGAGGGTTAATACCCTCTTCATCCTCACCAACAGACACCAAGATGCTGTGCTGCTTCAGCTGGTAAAGGTGCGTCACCCGCAGCTTGTATGCCTGGAAACTACTGAGCTGCAGGGAGCGAGGCAGAAACCAAATCTGTCCTTCCATATGTGGGGATTACAGTTAAGGCACACAAAGGGGAAGAAGAAAAGAAAAAAACAAAACAAAACAAAACCCAGACAAACAAAACCAAAACTAAACAAAAACCAACCAAACAAAAAAACAACCAAAAAAAAACCTCTCCAACCACACCAGACTCAACCACCTTAATGCCTGCTTCTAAGGCCCCAGTAAACGCACTTCTGCTCAGCAACCCAAGAGCACCAAAGCATTTAAGCGGCACTTTGATATTTAACGGGGCGGCACAGCCAAGCGCACGAAGCCGCCGCATCCCCCGGCCGGAGCAGCCCCGCGCCGGCCACAGGGACCCGCTCACGGCCCCGCGCAGGATATCCCCGAACACGAGGCTTCCCCGGCCCGAGTCGCAGACCGCGATACCCGGGGGCAGAGCGAAGGGCTTTCCCCCGGCCCCATCCGGCCCCGGCGGCTCCTTCACCGTTTCCCGGTCGAAGAAGACGAAGCGGCGCCACTGCAGGTAGGCTGCCATGTTGGGGGCGGGGCCTGGCGCCTCACGTGACCAGCCCCCTCGCCTCACGTGATTCCCCCTCCCCCCCCGAGGTCCCAGGAATCTGTAAAAGCAAAATCACCTTCTTTCATAATCATTAATGCTTTCCTTCCAGTCTTTCTTCACTCACCAGGCAGGGAAACGCCTCGAGTTTTACGCCAGTTCCGGGCCCAGGAAGGTCTCGCACCATTCCAGGCACGCAGCCTCAGTCACAGATTAAACTATTTTCAGTTTAAGGTTCAAGATTCACTTCGGACAACCCATTCCTCCTGCCTTAGAGAACTCTCCTGTGAAAAGCTGCACTCTCGCTTTGACGTTTGCCACGAAATTTTCACATGTACCAGGTACGTTTTACAAGGGCTCTTCCACAAGGCTGCCCAAGTAGTTTTTACCTCACTCCTGGTTTTACCTGCTGATTGCAGGCTCAGCTACTCCGGCTGCAAGAGAACTGGCTGTGTTAATGTCCGCGCTGAAGCGTGGCAGCAGCTCTCCCTCCCTTTCCAGTCCGCTTTACCTCAGACTTAAGCGACAAAAAGCAGCGCAGCTTTCACAGACACTTCAGCTGGGACCACAAGTCACTCTGCTCAGCTGGGGTTCCCTACGAAGAGGTCAGCGCAGTTAAAAGAGAAACGAGACCAAACTGGAGTTCCAGGGAGCTTTTATTGAATTTAATCAACAAAATCAGGATTTTACCATTCATCTTTTTTGCACTGGGAACTCATGAAGCTTTTCATAAGCCAGTGCTGCAACAGACACACCACCAGAGAAAATACACTCTCAACAAAACCTGCACTCCGCTGGAGAGTTTGCCAATTACCGATTTAACAGAAAGCCAATTTTCCCCTCCCTCCCCTAAATGTTTTCAAGGACTAGTCCATGTTGTTTGCTGGTTAACAGTAAAAATAACCTCTTGACTAGGGACCAGTGGATTATGACATTCCACCTGAATTGCAAATAATTTTTCTTGAAATAAAAGTTCCAGTTTCTTTCAATAAAGGGAACAGTGACTCTTTTCTCCTCGTGACACCCCTTCCCCATAATTATTGGTTAAAATACAGCAAGGCTGTATCTTAATAAACCCATCCCTCCCCCCGCCCCTCCTTACCCTTCCCTGTCTACTGCAGAATTTAACAACGCTTCCACACAGGGACACGTTAGCAACACGATCATGAACTGCGCAAAACCCACAGGACAATCTGCCAAAGCCTCGTTTTGCAGTATGGACGCTCTTTGGTCCAGAGACCCGGTTTATCACAAAGAGAAACTGTGATTCACAAGAGATGGACCAGAAGTTCACGGCAATCGCAGAACTCCCTGCAAAGACTATTGTTGCCCAAACTAAAGCCGTACTGCTGGAGCTCCTGGGAACAAAACTCTGCCCTCAGAAAGCAACAGCTGCTTGACAAGTCCGAGACCAGCACAAAAACCAGCGCAGCAGCAGCTCAGGAGATGTGGCACAGCATCTCTGTAAGCTCTACAACAGAAACTGAGGCAGGACAGCTGTCTGCTGAGGTTTGCATCCTATTAATCATTTGAGGGAAAAAAAAAAAAAGCGTGTGAAGCATTATTAAATCCTTGGAGCAGACACCCACCCCCATCCCAAGTAAAAAATAAAGAACAAAAGATCAGAATGAGATGATTTGATACCAACATGTACACAACATGAATTCATGTTGAGCTTTCCTGTTCTTACCCACAAAAAAACGTCAGAGGGCAAAGGAAAGATGCTCCCATCTCATTCTGGAAATCGAAATGTGTATGTGAGACCAACCCACCCCCCTCCCTTTGGGACAACCCTCCAGCAACTGCAGAGCCCTCCTGACACAGACCAGCCTACAGTTTTCCTCAAGTAACCTGGCTGAAGGTTCATGTCACCCTCTTCACAGCCACTTCACTCAGCTGTGAAGCTCCATTTCATTACAGTGACGCTTTGAGGCTTCCAACAGGCAGAGTGCAGAATACACCAGATACTCACTCGCGTCATCTGTGTCAGAGGAAGTATCTGACCCAGGGCTCACCACTGGGGGCTCCAAGTAATGTGTAAATGTAACGGCTGGTGCGTGACCAGCAAAAACAGGAGCTCGCAAGGCATCTCAGGAAGCCAAGATTTATACACAGTCCTTACTCCTGGGTAGGGGAAAAAAAAAACCAAAACAACAACAACCAAAAAAACCACCCAAAACAAAATAAAAAAAAAAAGCCACTAGGATTATCCTAGTCCTTTGGAGCATCTTTCCATTTGCAAGGTCGCATCTGTTACAAGATAGCCTATTAGCACCAAAAATAGGCTGCTTCCTCCTCAACAAGAAGCCACCTAAAATGGTGCCCCCGATAGCTCAGGTAAGTGCCAATCCTCAATTCGAGGCCAAGTTTAAAGTAATACTTTCAGAAGTTCTGTGCTTCAAGAGGGACCACGGATGCATGGCACCAGGCTAACCTACCACAAATCCACACAGAGCACACACGTCTGACCTGACACAGCTATCCTGTTCTTGTTACGTGTGCATGCCCTGGGACAATACAAAACTTATTTACATTTTTCCTGTCTTTGTTGCACTGAAATGATCCCTCTTCTGTCTCTCTGGAAAATCATAAGCTGGCTGCAGTACAAGAGCAAGATTTTACTTTTGGTCAAAGTTACCACCCACAAACTCCCACCCCCACCCCCAAAAAGCACCCCAAAATTGTTTACATGTAGTACCTGCCGGTCAGACATAAGCTGTGTGGCTCACAAAGTGTCTGTGACCAAGCTCTTGAGTTTGTATTCTAGTGCAGCATTTGCTACAATTATGGAGTCACTGCTGACAAAAGGAAAAAAAAAAAAAAATCCCAAACGCAAAAACCTTTCCATCTTGTAAAGCTGCTGTCAGGAGGCACCTGGCTTCTATTTATGATCCTCAAGGAAACAGATGGGTAAGTCTGCCTTGTAGTTCCAAACAATTTTACTCAAAATTAAAAAGAAAGAAATAGGGTCAAAATGGGAAGAAATTAAGACAATTAATTCCTGCCTCAAAAGTAAGCAAGCGTGGTGTGAGTGCAGCATCCATATACACAATAAACGACCGAGCAAAAGGGACTGCATTCATCCAGGTGCCTCCTGACAGTGTTGGTGAACAGGCTAAAAGGGAATTTAAAAAGAGTACGGTTCTGATTTGTCTCACTCCTTTTGCCTGTAGATCAGGCCAAACATCAAGCATGGTGGGAGGGGCACAATTTAAAGCAACACTACTTGACCAGAAAGCACTTTTCAGCAATATACAATGCAAAATGACAGACAGCAGTTCATGCCAAAACGGAAGAGATGGCAAGCAGCCTTCTGCAGCTTCTGACATTATGAGGGGTTTGCCCTCACCTGCTCCCACGTCTGTGTAGAGGCCACTCTGGGCAGAAAATGCACAATGCAGCAGGAAGTGAATCAATCCCATAAAGCTCCAGAACTGTCAGTTTATGCATGTAAATTGGTTTTCTATGGTTCCTCTTAAATCCAAAATCCATGCCTCATGCATATACCGTGCAGCAACAGCAAGACCCACTGGACTGCCCTCACACCATGGTGGAACACAAGCCACGGCCCCCTTCAGAGCTTAGACAGTTCCTCAAGTTTCTAAGGGGGAAACCAAAGGGCATCTCCCAACAGGCTGAACTACATATTTTGGGGCCGGGCAGCCCCACAAGTGATCTCTTCCATGCGAGCGGCACAGGACAACGTTGCTAGCACCAGAGCAAACCCACCCTGGCAAGGGATGCCTGTAGAGGCCTGCTCTCTGCAGAGGTCAGAGCACTTCTCATCGATTAGTGTTGCAGAAAACTGAGCCCCTCTCATCTTTAGCTGCTCCCATAATCAGTCTAATCCCTTTAACCCCAGCAACCTTCATCACAAAAGTTATATATGAACCCAAACAGAAAAACAACAACAAAAAAAAAATCATATTTACAAAGTTTGTACAATATACACATCTGATTTTCTATGGGACACACTGCACCAGAGGAAAGAGGGCCATGGCTCTGAAACAAGTCTACATATCAAGTGCTGTAACTACTGATGGAGACTTACGGAAACCAGTCTTTAGTGTTCTGCTAGAGCATAGGGCTTTTCTTATGGCTCCTGCAAAGGACGACAGGCTACTCTTTCCTTCTGGAGCTATGATGCTGCACCTAATCAGCCCAGATTTTAAGTTGGTTTTGTTTTAAATACAGGTATTTACAGTGTGGGTGAACTGCAGATGCATATCAACTCCTCCAATTAAAAAAAAAAAAAAAAAAAAAAAGTTGAAGAAATAAGTAGTACTACCAATACGGTTCACCTCCCAGCCCTGGGCTTGAGTACTTGGGGAGGAAGAGAGGGGGAAGAGAGGGGAACTTTGACCTGAAACCAAAAACGGCTGTTGATTCCTCGGGCTGTCGGAAAGGTGATATTCTGAATGGTCTCATAGCATAAGGCACTTTGCACGAATAAGTAACAAGCTCTTTAGCTTAAAAACAGATGAGTAACCAGGGAGAAGTTGAAATGCACTCAGTCGACGGTTGAAGAATTTGAAATAGCAGACAAGCCTGTGTTCACCAAGATTCTTCTCTTTTCAGGGTTTCTCTTCTTCCCTTGCTGCCCCTCCCACCCAAAGAGAAAAAAAAATTAAAACCAGCAGTTAGTGCAACTAATGTTCAATCAGCACACAGTGCAAACAAGTGGAAAAACAAAAAGACATTCCTCCTTTTATCTTCTTTCTTCCTTGCTGCCAAATTTAAAAAGAAAAAAAGGCCGAGCTCTTTAGTCTTCATAGTTCCAAAATGAAAAGACGAAGAAAAACCCAGAAAGAGAAGGGTATCCCCAAAGAAACGATGTGTCACAGATCCGGATCAAAGGGCTTCACCTTCTGGCATGTGAAATCAAAGCCTAAAAAAGAAAAATAAAAACACAACCGCAACACTCACAGTTAAACCAATTTTATGCAAAACCAGAAAGTAAGTAACGAATCGCACTGACTACGCAGCAGCTCTGGAAAAGCAAAGGGCATTTGGAACAGCTCAACCTCAGCCACAGCTTCGCAGAAGGCGGCGCTGCTACCACCCTGCTATACCTATGGAGCAGGACTACCTCCTGGTTCCTTGTCCTTTGGGAAGTGGCAAACAGCTCTCAGGCAAGGTCAGAGCATCCCCCTTCCAGAAGCCACCCATGAGCCTTTTCCAAGTCCATCACCTGTTGTGTTTTTTGGGTTTTTTTGTTTTTTTTTAATTTATCTATAAAACATGGAGAAAGTTCAGCCAACCAAGCAGAGCCTGCAAGTCAGCCTGGTGTGACCAAATAGGGCTACCCTTGAACGATTTCAAAGAAGGGACATAGGTTCATTTTAACACCATCTAGCAGTACGCTTCTAAGGCAACTTTTTGTTACCTGAGCAGAATTCCAGCAGCTTCATTGGAAGTCCCTTTCTAATTCATGATCTCCAAGATGAGTACACACAAGAATGATTTCCAACCCAAACTGTACAGTGTCTGATCTTGCATAATATAGCATCTTAACTAAAACCAGATCAAACACCACCCTGGGTCAGAAAAGACACACTCAGTAGCCTCCAACAACGAAACCTCATTTTCTCTGAAAGTTACATAGACGACCTCAAGTGGCAGCAAAAACGAACTACAGCTTTGTTACCTACTTGTTTACTTGCAAGAGTTCTGTGAACCAAAGGATGCCACAGACCCAGCACCTTTAGCCTGGACCTGTTCCGTTTAACTGGTATGGGGCTTAGGCTCTTCTGTGGGTTCTCCGTCCTCAGAGTGGCCCATTTTCTGTCCTCGCCTTTCTGAGAACGCCCTTCCTCTCTGCCCCTCACCATAGTAGCAATCCTGGCCTCTCCAAACACCATTCCCCACTCCCTCTTTTACTCAATTTTTGGTCTCCTTTGCATATGGCCAGCATTTCAATTAAAACAACTAAAAATAACTTATCCTCCCCTCCCAGCTTCAAACGTGCAGAATTCCTTGCCCTGACAGTATTTCAAACCCTTGTTTTCACATTTGGAGCCTTTCAGCACACCAGTTTCCCTCTTCCCCTGCAGTAACACGCACATGTCAGCTCTCCTTTCATCCAACGCAACTTCTCTATTCAGAAAGGCATTTATGTACGCACGTGTTTACTGTTTCTCATCTTCTACAGGTTCACTGTGGTATTCTGCCACGTACAGGCTCTTGTCAATGTTGCTTGGTATGGGTTTAATTTCAGTTCCCAGCTGCTCCTCAATACTTTTCAGGTTGAATCGATCATCATAGGTGATCAAGTTGATGGCCAGGCCAAGATGACCAAAGCGACCTAGAAAAAACAAACAAACAGACAAATGACACTGAACTAGAGTAATAGAAGGCTGACTGAAAATGTCTGCAGGCTGCCGAGTGTATTAACATCACTGTCTGATTATAAAAGCAAACCCAGACCCTGCAACAGGTCTCCACAACTTCCACATCGGTTTTGGTAAGGAATTCTGTACTGCTATAGGAATAAGAAAACCCGGGAGGTTAAAAATGCTCTGACCAAACCCCTCATTAATTACCACAAAAGTCTTTCACTGCTGCACTATGCACATCCAGCCCTTCTTCAGTAGCACAGTTCTTGAGCAAGCCTGAACTACGAAGTTGAAGTATACCAAGTTCCTTTGTTTACTGCCTTTCTAAAGGGTATAGATGGCTGATGTCCAGACATTAGAAACACACCTTGGAGCACACACAGAAGAAAAATACACTTAAGACACCAGGGAAGCTATGTTTTCAGTATAGACCTTCTCCAAACTGCAAACAGGTGCATCAATAAGTCTCCTGAGGTTAAAGCAAAATATGCATTTATCCTTTTTTTTTTTTTTCCTCTCTCTCATGCAGCTGTTCAAGCCAGTTTCAAGAGAACAGCCCTTTATTCAGATATTTGTCAGGATAGCCATCGAGATGATAGCCAAAAATAAATTTGTCGGAAAAATCAAAACTACCTAAAATTATTCTCGGATACATCAATAAAAACCGTAAGCCAATTCAATCCTAAGAAACAGAGTCCTCATCAAAACTGCCCCTAAAAGGTGTTCTTCCTCTCACCTGATCTGCCAATCCGATGTAGATAAGTCTCTGCCAGCTTTGGGAAATCAAAGTTTATCACCACATTCACAGCTTGGATATCAATACCTCGGGTAAACAGATCTGAAAGAGTCCAGAAAGTTAATTTCAATTAGATCAAGTGCTGGCAGTATTTTTAGGGTGGAAAGATTTATAATGATTAACACTGGCTTGCATTAGTTTCCAGATACTGGTTTCCTTTGCATTAAAAGACAGTTTACAGTTTGTCACAGAAGACCTGCTTGCCTAAAGGAGTCCTCCATCCTGCTACATGCAGGCTCGATAAAGACATCTTAACAAACGTATAGTTTTGCTTTAGCGATCTATCACGCCTGGGCTAATGGCTAATCCACTTTCTATCGCAGCCTTTAGAAAACTAGGAAAACACGCAGGAACTCTTACCAGTGCAAACAAGATTGCGGCATAAGCCATTTCGGAAATCATGGAATACACGGTTGCGGTGCTCCTGGAAATAGATATATATATAAACAAAGTGGTGTTTGGGTTTTTTTTTAAAAAAAACAAACAAACACACACACAAAACAAACCCAAAAACCAAAACTAGCTATGAGTTTCAGCTATATTCAAGTCACAAAACAGCTGACTCAAACTAAGATGCTACGACACCTTTTTTAGCACTTCTTACCCATATACTCTAAAGAACTTAACAGATGGGTCCCGGTATCACCTTTAGACACTTAACCGACTGTGTTTTAAAGACTTCCACAGTTGCTTCAAAGCCACCTCAGGAGTATCTTAAGTCAAAATTACACGAAATGCGCAACAAGGAAGTTAAATTGATGGCAGACTGCTACTAAAACGAATGGCACCAAGCTAATGAAGCCGCCACTAGCCCTCCCCTTTCCCAACCAGATACACCGCATATCGATTTCTGCAAGCAGTGAACACAGGTGCCAGCATATGTGCAACTACAAGAAATCAGGTAGGACTGTGTTTCATGACACACAATTCCTGATATTTTGACTATCGTCTTCTGCCAGCCCCCTGCCAAATCCAATGTACGTTGTATTAATTCCCTTAAAAATCGAAGCTGGCAGGAACTTCTTTTTCCAGTATGGAGTATTTTTCACTATCAATTCAGGGATGAGTCAATTGTCTGTAAAGACTCTCACAAACAAGTCACTTTGGGGCACACAGAGATTAAGTAATATCACCGTTAAGGAGTGAAATTAACAGTGGGAATGAACAAGTTGAAGGTTTCTGCACTAACATACGGGCATTTTGCCACAAAGATCATCTATGGACCGATCAAAAGCATACAAAAATCAGACTTCAAGGAAACCCTTTGCATATCTCTCCATTCTCAATACTGACACCACTTCTATTTCTGCTTAACTTATTACTTGTCTGCATACGGCCCGGCAAACATCGGTATTACCTGTGAGACCCACGAAGAGCAAGCTAGGTTTCCTCTAAAGCTTTCATTTGATTTTTTTTCTAGCTTACATATAAAATGAAAAAAAAAACATTTCCAAGTACTACTGTTTTACATGCCTCACTTCAACCTTCTGATAACACCTTTCAGTGCACTTGCTGAAAACAAGGAAGTTATGCTACGAAGCTCAAGGACATGTGAGCTAACGTACAATTAACCAAAACTTCTGCACTGGCAAAGCCGTGCTGGCATTTTTCATCATCTACACCAAGACCACAGGTGCTCAGTTGCCACGCACCAGTTATAGCTTTCGACGAGGGGTTGGATCAAAGCCACCTCCCACATACCAATTGACCACCTGCAATGAATAGTCTGGGAAGAGGTTAAAGGGTGCACAGATGAAGTCTAAAAGCAAACTGATAGCAAAGCGACACACGTTTCAGTTTTCAAAGAATATGCAAATTTAAAGCAAGCACAAGACTTAATTCAACTAGACAGTAAAGCTTGGAGTGGTGTGGAATAAAGTGCTGTTAACTTCATACTCACCTGCCTCATTTTAGCGTGGATATAGAAGCAGGAGTAGCCCAGCTGGGAGATTTTTTTGGCTAGCAATTCAACTCGTTGAGAGGAGTTGCAGAAAATGATCGACTGGTTAATCTGGAGCTGAATATATAAGTAGTGTGCTCAGTAAACACAGCATTTGACTAACAAATGAACCAAGACATAAGTCTAAATCCCTTCCAGAAGGAAAGCAAAGCAGGTGTGCTGCTGGTAACCTACACAGTGTTATGTTTTGGTACAAGGGGTCTAAAAATTAAGATTCTATAACACAAAGGTGCAGGACAAGCAGCACACATCTCTAGTTTCATCTTATATCACAAGATTAGCACATTTTGACAGGAAAAAAGTTTCCTTAAGCTCTCTTAGCCACCCTCAGTCTTATTCTTGGTTTTAAAAGGAAAAAAGCTTCTGTCTGTTCTTGAACCAGCCCTGCTGCTTACCCTGGAAAACAGCGTATTGAGGCAGTGTACTTTCTGACGCTCGGTTACGTAAGCATAGTACTGGGTAACTCCCTTCAAGGTCAGCTCCTCCATCAAATTAATCTCATAAGGTTTCTGCAAATGGGAATTCTGAAAAAATAAAAGTAAGGATAAAGCAGGCATATCTACATACAAAACGACAGAAGTACTTCCCACCCTCCGGCACACTGAGCTTCCTCCACGGCAAGGATGCATTACTCAGCCACTCACTCTTCATGCTACACACAAAACAGACAGGGTGGGTAAAATTTAAAAGGATTCCTTATAAATCCAAGGTGACCAAGCAGGCCAAACACAAATACCCTCTGGAAGCAAAACAGCGCAGACAGCACATAATTAATGTACAAAGTGGAAAACAGTACCTTATCACAGTATCACAGTATGCTAGGGATTGGAAGGGACCTCAAAAGATCATCTAGTCCAATCCCCCTGCCGGAGCAGGAACACCTAGATGAGGTTACACAGGAAAGCGTCCAGGCGGGTTTTGAATGTCTCCAGAGAAGGAGACTCCACAACCTCTCTGGACANAAGCTAAAGAGACCCAGCTCCCTCAGTCTTTCCTCATAAGGGAGATGCTCCACTCCCTTAATCATCTTAGTTGCCCTACGCTGGACTCTCTCCAGCAGCTCCCTGTCTTCCTGAACTGAGGGGCCCAGAACTGGACACAATATTCCAGATGCAGTCTCACCAGGGCAGAGTAGAGGGGAAGGAGGACCTCTCTCCATCTGCTAACCACCCCCCTTCTAATACACCCCAGGATGCCATTGGCCTTCTTGGCCACAAGGGCACAGTGCTGGCTTATAGGCAAGAACTTTGTCAAAATGCTATGTTGGGTCAAAAATTATTTTCAAACTTCTGCCTCAGGCTCAGGCTGGTATAGGTTAAACCAGTGAAGTCTCGATGCATTAAAAAAAGCACCAACAGCTATGTGCCACTCATTCACGCACTGCACATACAACTTCACCGTTGTATGTATAGGAACACATTTGCACTCACCATGAACTTCTGTACACTCAAAGGGAAAGTGGCTGAGTAGAGCAAAATCTGTCTGTTTTTAGGCAGCGTCAGAATAATGTCCTCCATTATTTGAACAAAATCTTGAGACAGTAACTTATCTGCCTGTAACAACAGGAGTAATAAAGTGTAAGTTTAAGGGGGCAAGCTTTCAGAACATGTGTGGTTTAGCTGCTGGAGACTGGATTCTTCAGCAAAAGGAACTTTATCCTCTCCAGGTTTCTAGCACTTTGATTTAAATGGAATCAAAGGAATGTTTGATTTGTGGCTGTGCATAATGTGGAGACTCACTGAGACACATCATTGCTTTAACTTAGTGTTAAAATCCAAAAGTGTTTAGCATGAGCAACTTGCCTCATCCAATACTATCATCTGGACATGCTCAACTTTTGCTACTCCTTTCTTGATGAGATCAAGAATTCTCCCAGGGGTAGCTATCACCACGTGCACTGTAATACAAGGAAGAAAAAAAAAANAAAAAAAAAAAAAAAAGTTTGGTTAAGGCAACTAAAACAATGTTTCCAGCAGTCCTGACCATGTTTCATACAAACAGTTTGAGAGAATAATGACAGCATATAAACAGCAAACAAGACACTGCAGTCTGTTCAGTAACAGGCAAACAATAATAACGAGCAGAAACTCCACTGCCACCCTGGAAAAGCCACGAAGAAACAGCAACTACAGTGTAGCAAAAGGGCTCCAACCTGTATCATCAAGCCTCATTATGTCATCTCGCAAATTGGTTCCTCCCGTTGTTGCCATCACTTTGGCACCTCCCATGTGTTTGCTGACTTGGATACAGATTTGACTGACCTGCAGGGCTAGTTCACGGGTGGGAACAATCACCATTGCTGAAAGGTAGAAGTATCAGTGTGAGTTATTAGCAACACGCTGTCTCAAATACTAAGAGACTCCACGAAAGCAACACTTTTATGGTTTTGGAGTTCCACTCAGAGTATCCTGAACCAGTCCTAGAAACTGCTTATGACAAGGTAAATTCCATGCAAGGGCTCTCCATTTCTTGATGTTCCCTCCGCATGAGTCCCCAAGACAGCACACTTGCTTACTACTCCAAATCCACGTGCCCACGCAAGACAGTAAAGTCCATAAGACGTCTTCCATTTCAAGCTTTTGAAAGTGACTGAGGGCCTTTTGAAATTCCACCTCCCCTCACCACTCCCCATTAACTTTCTTTGAAAGTACAAGCATACACCTCACGCTGCTCAACGTCATTAACCAGTTTCAGATTCAAGTCTGCTACGTAGCAACTGATACCATTACCTGGATGCAGGTAAGTGAGACCCATCTCAACTGACCTTGTATATTGTCCTTCTTTAAGTCTAGCCGTTCAAGTAAAGGAATGAGGTAGGCTCCACTCTTGCCTGTTCCATTTTTCGCTCTAGCCAAGATATCCCTACCAGATAAAGCAATGGGGATGCTCTCCTCCTGAAACGCAATGACAGCGTGTGAGCAATCACAAGTCATGCTCGCTAAAGCAGCTGGTCAAATTTAACTCTCCACACCAACAGTATCACATCAAAGTTAACTGTTTCACGTACAAAATATCCTGCAAGCAGGCAAATTACCTAAGAGCCATAACTTTCTCATGCCTTAAGGGGATAAAGTGGCAGAGCTGTGTCAATGATAATCCTCCAAAGAGCAACTAAAACAGAGTTCAACCTCCCCTCCCAAAGTTTACACATCAACAGTTCTTAATGGAGCAAGCCATAAAAGCAAATGGAAAGACAGAAAAGTAAACTTGCTAACATATTAATCTCTCTCCCATAATCTCCATTATGCTCCTTCCAGATGCTTATGATAAAAAAAACAAGACTCTGTGATAAAGTAATAATTATCTTTGCAACAACTAAAGGTATGCAGCCTCTGGTAAGTCAGTTTTCCGGAAAATTTACACAACCACCCTGTTTTCAATGGGACTGCTTATGTGAGGGCTGCTAGTAACAGGGAGCACACTAATGCCTCTGCAGTGAAAAGGAAAATCCAAGTTGGCTTCTCTAAAGTGTCAGTCCCACCTCCAAAGTCACCCATAGCATGACTCAGTGATTTAGCTGGGTGTCAGAAATTTGCACCTTCCCCAAAGGGCCACCGAGTTCTACCATGCACAACCCCAGCCTTCCTAAATTATGATGCATCTGACACTTAAGCATTAAAAAGAATTTTAGTAAAGTTAAAAAATTAAACATTGCTTGTGAGCAGTCTGTAAACAACCTGAATAGGAGATGGTTTTTCCCAGCCCATTTCAAAAATTCCCATCAGCAACTCCCGTTTCAAACAGTAGTCTTCAAACTCGTTTCCTTTTGTGGAGGTCACGTCCTGAACAATCAGAAAAAAACACATCCGTAAGACAAGGTCACACAACCTACAGCTGTAGATTGGTCTGACTTCATGAGAGATTCCCTATGCAGGAAGACCACAAAGTGCATTCCATCACTGTACAGGAGTTCCCACTAAATTGTGCAATGCCAAACATCAGCTTTCTCACAACCAAATACAGTACTGTGAACATATACTGACATCTTTCCATTTGCTCTGCAAGAGACACTGACAATCAGTGCCATGCTGTAACACTAATGAAAGAAGAAACCCACAGTAAAATCTGTTCTTGAGCTTGCCAAGAGAAGCATCTCTCCCAAGCAGTTGTAGAACTAATCAGTTCTTTATTTGAAACAGCAAGAGCTGAACTGCTTTTGAATCTTTGCTTAGGACAAATCTTTTGTCACTGCAGCTTCTCGCACATCTTTTATTTAATATTTGACAATTCAACCATCCTTACCGAAGTTTTGATTCTCAAATCCTTTGGAGGGAGTTTTAAAGTCTTCTTCCAGTCATCACCAGGTCTATAGCAAAAATAAAATTTATTTTTTTTTTTTTTAAAAAAGGCTTAATAATTTCATTTTGCATGTTATCTTCTTCAGTACAAACACATAAAATATTAACCTCTGAAAAGGTTAAAGCACCTACACGTATGACCTCAAGTCTTCTCTGAGCTATGCAGGATGCAACAGGCAGGAGACAGCAAACAGAGAAAATCAGCAGTCTGCCAAGCGCACAGACAATTTGTAAAATCTTTATCCAGTCATTATTCAAGTCTCATTTTTAGGGCACTGAATCAATCCAGCAGAACACAGATTTAAAACTGAACACTGGCTTAGTCACATGACAGAAACTGGCCATAATAAATCCACATGAGAATATTTAATCATTTGAAAGAAAAAAAAAATTCTTGCCCAGGGAACATCCATTCTTAATCCATGAGTAACGTGAGAAGACAAAAAACAGTTTTGGGGAGAAAATTAAGTCAGCACACATTCTACTTGTTGATCAAATGTTCTCTTTTGCTCTCAGTGAGATTTAGACACCCATCCTCTCTCAAAAGCCACTGTACAGAGAAGAGTAAGTCTTTCTCTTCTCCCATCCCAGGAAGTTAAGAGTGAATTTTGACAAGTTTAACTCATCAGTTTAATTCAGAGTAACCCATTTTCAAAAGAGAAAAAGACAATTTAAAAACAAGGGAAACAAGTTAGGCAAACTTTAAGAACTAGGGTATTCCATTATGTACCCTCTGACAACAGCTAACATTTCCTTCACAAACTAACAAGTAACAAAATAAAAGTGAATGTTTTTCAGGGGAAGAAGGAACCACAGGTAGGAAGGAAGGAAAAAAAAAAAAAAAAAAAANNNNAAAAAAAAAAAAAAAAAAAAGCAGCAGCAAACACACCACAACACCACCACATTACCATTTCATCCAAGCCTTTTACATCTTTCAGAATTTCCAACCACCACATTCAGGTATTACTAGCATACTTCTAAAACCAGTTTGATGGTAGGAGGGCATCAGAGTGGTACCATATTATCTCGACTCACGTTTTGAAGAGTTAAAGCCAAGGCATTGCACCGAGGAGAGTAAGCGCTACTATTTCAGATCAATGACAAAAGATAACCAACTTTATAATATTTCTAACCATGAAAAAGGACTGCAACGAACAACTGAAAAGAGCACACAACTAGACTGAGCCTAGGTGGCGTTTCCTCCTCTGTCTTAAATTTCAGATCAGTTCCTTCCCACTCCCCAACTTCCCTCTCATACCACTCACAATAAGCAAAGAACACAGGATGCTGCTGCTGCTGCTCAGCAGGCTACCTCTGACCAGCGGCTACATGTTCTGAAAAGCAAAAGTGTCACATTTGATTTTCACAACAAACACATTGCAAAGAGCACTGCCAGAGAGGAGCTCACACACGGAAAAAATAGCTTTGTCTAATGCCCATCACAGGACAATTCTAACCACCAACATCATAAAATGACAGAAGAAAAACTTTTTCAAAATAGGAACAACACTTCCCCATATACCACTCCTAAACATGACTTTTGCGGCAGCCATAACCAGCACTTACTTGAGAGCGGTGGTCATACTCTGTGCTTGCTGCTGAGTGCCGTTATTGATTGTGTTGGCATTTTTCAGCTGGTTCATCTGTTGCTGAGTCTGTGTGCCTCCACCTCCTGGGCCCCCGCTGGGTTTTACAGGGCCTCTCAACTGCCCATTCTGACTGGATAGACCCATTATAACAGGGTTCTCTGTTCTGGCCGTGCTCATGTTTTTAAAGATGTCTTTTTAGACTTCAAAACTTTGAAAGTCAGTACAGAAACTGTAATAACAGTTTATTAGACTCTCCAAAACGAAGAGATAAATAAGTCTTGCTCAATATATGAGTCCTTTATTGCAATGCAGGCAAGCACCTGTAAGTCACTCAAAAGTAAAGTAGTAACTTGCTCTGATGCACTGTGGATCAACTTTTTTTTTTTTTAAAAAAAGCCCTCTAACAAAGTTGAGTTATATCAGAATTCACTTGCTTCAATCTGAAAGAGAAGCAGATGATAACAATTAGAATGTGGATTTTTGTCTACATAAAATCACATCAGTTTACCTTTGTCTTTTAAGAATCACTTCTTCTCAGGCAGCATGCAGCAACAGTATTTGCTTTTCTGTTTTCTCAGTGATGATTATCAAGACGAGCATCAAACCTTTTTCCCCTTTGCATACATCTGTGCCCACCACCCTCAGTAACCCAAGATAATTTTCTAAACAGCTGTATGCTTGAGAAATATTACCTGCCCCCCCATCAAAGTAAGCAAGAATTGTATCAATTGCTTCACTGGTGCTCGACGTTCCCCTAGCTCTGGGACACAGGAAAGCAGCCCTCAAATGCTGAACAACAACGTCACGCACAAGTTTGTAACAGGAAGCAAGATCACAATATGAAGTGGACGTTCCAGTTGGAGCTAACAAAATCCTTAAGTTACTCTGCCCTTTTCACTTTGAAAGGGAAATAGAACATATTACCTTTTTACATTTAAAAACAACAACAACAAAAAAAACACAACCAAAAAGAGCAGCTTATCCTCCTCCAACCCAAAAAGTTAGTTCAACCAGCCTATTCAAACATTTAAACTGAGTATTGATTTAACACCATTTACAATAGTGAAACTAACAACACCGTCAAGCTGAACTGACAGTAACTTCCTGTTTTGTTAAGCTTAAGTAACTGAACCAGCAAGTAATATACATTTACACTAGATATCTGGCTTCCTGCTTATGTGTTCCGTGTGACATTACCTTCCAGCTGTCAGTAACAACTCACATTGTGCTCAAAAGATAACTCTTGGTATGCATGACTTAATATTAACACCATATTTAAGAGAAAGGTTGGCAAAACTGTAAAGCAAGAACGTCTGCACCTTACATACAGAAAGTAAGCATGGCCCAGAGCTGAAAAACTCCTTGCAATGGTATTAGGGAACCAAGACATTCCTAGCCCAAAACTTTTCAGCAGCAACAGAAAGTAGGCTCACCTCTACAACTTCTCACCACAACACATCTGTACCTTGGGAAAATGCAAAGGAAAAACCAGCAGACTACTGTCTCCTAACTTCAGCATCCACAAAAAATGTGTGTTTCCCTAGTGAATAAAAGGCACATTCAAGACCATTTCGAGAGGATGGAAAAGGAATTCAGATTCTTCCCAGCTGTTTCCAAGTGTGCCGATTCTAGCCTCACAGCAAAACTTTAAACTTTGCAGAACTAGGATTTTTCTTCCTGACTGGAAGTGCTGTTCCAAGAGAGATTTCTCCTGCTCGTTAACTTTGTAAAAACCAGACGAGTCACAAAAGTAACCAGGGCCACCCAAAAGACCCGGACACCAACACCGAGCTGTTCTCCGAAACCGCAAGAGATGGAACCTCTCAATCCCACGCTCGTAACCGCCCTTTAAAAGGGCAGAGATCAAAGCGGAACGCACAGCCTCACCGAAACCAGCAACTGCCCCGGTTCCGAGACGAGAGGCACCAGCACTTCGCCAACCGGAGGCCGGACGGGAAAACGGTCCCCGCACCACGATTCCCCCTCCGGGCGCTGCCAATGCAGGCAGGCGGGCTGCAGGTCCGGTCCCTTCCTCCGGCGGAGCAACCCCCGCACCCTGGCAGGGCTGGCCCCGCCACAGAGAGGCCCCCGCGGCGCTCATTGTTCTCAGTGAGCCCGGGACGCGCTGCGACGCCTCCCCCGCCACGGCAGAGAGCGGCGAGGCCGGCGCCGCCCGCGGAACGCAGCTGCGCCACACCGGCACCTCCCGCCCACGAACAATGGAGCGGCCCCCGCCCGCCGCCCCGGTTGGCAGCCAGCGCCGCCGCGGCC
>VWYH01008005.1:240065-288125 GCA_013399365.1 Pampusana beccarii | reverse complement strand
GCCCGTCCTCACCGCCACTAGCCGCGCTCGCCCCTCGCCCGGGTATAAAATCCTCTCGCTCCCCCTTGGTGCCTTGTTATGGCGACTCGACGCTCCAAGATGGCGGCTTCCTCCTTCCTCCCGTGCGCCCTCCCCCTCCCGGCAGGACAGGCCGGCCCCGCCCCTCACGCACGTACGCCCTCACGCACGGCGCGCGTTCCCCAGGCCACGCGACCAGGCGCGCACCGCTCGCCGGGGGCGGGGCCTCACGGGTTGTGGGCGGGACCTCGCGGATTTGGGGGCGGGGGGGGGCGCCACGGGGCGGGAGCGACTTTGGGCCTTTTCGTGTCGATAAAACAGGAAGGACAGAGGGTGACAAAGGCTGAAACCGCCAGCGCTGGTCACTCTGTCGCTCGGACCTCGTAATAAAGACAACGAAAACAGCGCTGTTGCGAGTGAGCGTGGCTCCTTACGCAGCTGTTAGCATACAGCCAACGGACGTAACAATAAAACACTGACCCATGGCCTGCAGGAGACATAACCACCTGCAGGACAGACTGGAAATCGTCATTTTCTTTTTAGATAGCTGCTATTTACCCGGGGATTTTGACAAATCAAGGCACAACAGGAATTCAATCTCAAACACCAGCCTAAAAGTAGTTCCAAAACTGTTCTGCAGATAAATTTTTGTTCAGATGTTTTTCCAAGATAGGCAGAAAAGGACAGGGAAGCCCATTTGTTTCCGCTCACAGTGCAGTTTTTTACTAGTTCCTCACCTCTACAGCTGTTTCTAGGTCGTTTACTCCTACCCTCAACAGCACAAGGGATACTCGGGGCCAGTGTCACAGTCCCCACGGGTCACGTTGTCTGGCGTCTGCTGCTGCTCCAGCCCTGCTGAGTGGGAATCCGTGTTCCACCTCCACTCTGCACAGGGCTGAGCATCATGCTTCACAAGGAGATGTACAGGAAACAGTGTGCTCTGACCAAAAAGAACAAATGACAACAGAAATCAACAGATTAGTAAATACTGCTGACATCCCTGAGCAGCGCAGGCAAAACTTCAGTTATGGTAATAGCAAATAAGACAGCAAGTAAGGTGCCAAGTTCAGGGGCCAGCAGTGATCTGGCTTTTCTCAAGCAAAGCTCACACAGTGCAGTGTCAAACTGGGCACTAGACGTGCCTGCCAGTCCCGTAGTTATACAGAATACAGCAACTTTATCCACAAGCAGTGCATTTTATCGTCCTTATGTAAAGCTATTACTATCAGAATACCTTATACCGGTTAAGAAAGTGCTATATTCCTGACAAGAACAGTTCTCCAGTGGGAGTGTATACCTGCAGCAGAAAAATCAGAGTTCAGCCAGGAATTCCCATGTATGGGCACCAAAACATCCCTCAAATATTTATCACTGAATTTTGTGATTATTTTCTTTCATAGTCAGTTCCTTAGCTGCCTGTGAAGTGACATATTTTTTCACTTAAACTTCCTTTCTCGCTATTTGCTTTTCTCCCATGCCCTTCTCTCTCACTGTCATCTTTCCCACATTCCACGTTACAGCAACGCACAGATCCTGCAGGTCATGCCTGTATGGCAGCAGTAGTTTTCTCAGCATAGTGTGTGTTTGCGAGTGAAATCATTGGTGTCTGTTGCTTTGGAGTGGCTCCCCTGAAGCTCTGCCGTTCCCACGCCAAAAATGTCCATTTCCACAAGCAGAAGAAGTCATGTTTTCACGTCTTTATTGTGTGCAAGATGAGCACTGCAAGAAGGTGGCTAATCATGGGGCTTTGCCCGGATCTGGGGTGATTTCCAGTACGAATGTTCCTCGGCACAGAGCTTCCCCACGCCTTTTGGACTCCCTCAGACCAGGAGGGACACGGGTCAGAGCCCTGAAGGTTTCCAGAGAAGACCTATAGACGTTCTGGACCTTCTCTGGTACAGACCAGAGGGACGTGGATTCTTCAAACTGTACTTTAAAAATCAATTTACAGCACTAAAACCAAAACAAATATACAAAAAAAAACCACAAAACCACCCACCAAAGTATTATAAATCTAGATGCTAATCTTTACATCAATCAGGTCACTGCCTAGAGCTCATTTGCCTTGCAAATACTCTATTGTTACATGCTGTGTCCCTCCCTACTCACTTAAATGACTAACTCCACCCCAAAGAAGAACAACTTTTGCTGAAATTGCTGGACAGGAGACAGATCCTGCCCCTGAAACCATGGGCCCTGTCAGCTACTCATCAGAGACCTACGACTTGGTGAGTCGCACCTGGCTTTGCTTGTTTGAGGGGACAACAGGGAGGGCGGGTAAAGCTGTGCTGGGCTGAAAAACCTGGTTTCCATCACTCTGAGTCGTGCGCCTTGTGCAGCAGCCTTTGGCGGTATAAATGACTGTGCATACAGTGTGCAAACCCCTGGAATCCTGTCTACAATCTTTACATAGCAGGACTACCCAAGCTAAACCCAATACTATAATCTCTCCGCGCGTGAAAACCCTTGGTCTGAGTACACGCGCTCCTACCCTTGCTTGCCTTCTTGGCAAACAGGCCGCCGTAGGCTCCGCTGAAGGAAAAACACGGTATATTTACCAGAGGGGAACTGTAAAGAAGGGAAGATGAATTGCGAGTACTTCTTCTAATAGGGAGTGATGACACTGTGTGTTCTGCCCTGCCAGTTCTCTGTGTTTGCAAGTGAGAGACAGCAGCTGCACCTTTTAGAATATGTTGTGCTGTCCAAGGGGAAGTCCACAGCAGCACTATGATTAGGCTGGCTTTCAGAGGTTGCAGCTCAACATTTATTTTCTTAATACAGTGGCTCTCTGCAGCAGACCTCAGGTTTTCGTTAGTTTCTCTGAAGAGAAAAATACTGGATTTAATTTTTAGCAATTTTTCTGTCCCTCCTTTGTCCTATACACTAGGGAAGAGAGAGGAGATGTGGGGGGCAAGCCCAAGGCTCTGTATTTTTTCTGACTCATCCAGTATAGAAATCCTTTGTGAATGGTGGTGGTCTCATTTAGAACGTTCCTGCAAAATACACTTCTCTCCCTGACCTCCACAGAAATTCAGTGTCAGTGCTAACGCTTGCTGAGATGTTAAAACCAAACTCAACCCTTTTTCATCTCCACGCTGGTTTGTTTTCCCAGCTGATCTCTTCATTGGAAATCTGTCCCACCAGCAGAAAACCAGGGAAGTTGCAGCATGTTGCACGCTATAAGCAAGCGGCTACGCATGGCAACGCTGCATCGCTTTTAACGCAGGGGGATCAAGCAACACTGGGATTCATTCTTTGTATACCATACTTTCCAGAACCTTAGTTTAGCAATTTTCTCCAGTGTAATGGGACCGATGTGACCTGAGAGCCATAAAGGCACCTGCACCACAGTAACGTGTCATTTCCACAGGCTTTGCTCTTATCTGTGGGTTTCCCTAGTTCTGCACCCAAAGAAGGAATGAGCAAAAGCTCCAACCGTAACTTGCACTGTTGTGGGCAATTTCAGTTTTAAGGCTTTGGGAATGAAACATGCTTCTCCCGGCCCTGGCACAGGCTGGGAGGGAATGACTCACGTGGAAAATCCCTAATCGCGCACGAGCTGCTTCTCTTCTGCAGCCAAATGTTTTGATTGCTGGCAGTTGCGGGGAACTGAAAAAAGCAGCTGACATACGGAGACTGGAATAACTCTGAGATGTGGGTTAGAGGGGAAAAGGGATCCCCAAACAAAGCGCACACGAGAATGGGCTTTCCCAGGCACGCACTTGGCTGCTCGGTTACAGAAAAAGGCACCACTTTATCGCCTACCCCCAAATCTGGCTGCAGTTGTGTTGTACAAAGGTCCCACTGCTGACTTCTCCCACCCTGGAGCAGGCAGCCACCTGCTTCCAGACTTCGAAACGGGAAATGCAGCAGTGTCCCCAAAAACCTTGGCTTGTCATGCTCGGCATCTCCTGCAGCTCTGGCCCCTGCCCTTCCTGTCCCAGCCCAGGCTCTGACTCTTCATCCTCTGCTAATTGTCTCCAACTCATCTCTGTCCGCCCCCACCCACGCTCGCGGCTCCACTCGGAGATGCACATGAGCGGAGGCCTCAGACACGGCTCCGTGCGCTTCCCCAGCCCGCGGCGAGCAGCTTTTACCGTAAGAACCTTACCTGCTATCTTATCAGCCATCAGATGGTGTCTGATAGTGGCGCAGGCTCCGCACCTCTGGCTCCGAATGCAATGCTGGAAACCAATGCTGGTCACCCGTGCATCCTGAGCAGCCAAGTTTGGTCACTGAGCCAAATCGCAAAGGTTTTTGGTTTGGTTGTGAGTTCTTTTGTTTTGTTTTTGAGGAGAGTCAAGGATGTGGCCCTGGCTGACACATCACAGGTTTCTGTGCATGTTGGTAACTCCTGACAGAGTCCAGGGACTTACTAGGCAGGAAATAATTCCAAGCCAGGGAGAAAACAAACTGGGAGGGATTTCTAAAGGCTTTTATCTTTGGCAGCAACCTCCGGTCTCCAGAATCCTACAGTAAGCCAGAAGAATAATTGTTCTCTGGGAATACAAACGCTTGCAGCCTCACCATTACATTAGGGGAAGACAGTCTCGTGCATTTGAGGTTTTGGGAGAAGAAACATAAATCACCCTTCGCTAGCTAGGCACAACACAGGACCTGAGGCTGGTCATGGTCATGTGGCTCAACAGCACACAGAAGGAGCAAAAAAAACCCCAAAAGTGCTCTAAAGCTGTTTAAAGCAGGGCTGGTATTTTCTGATGGGAACCCGGGCTGGGGAGGGAAGGAGCAGCAGGTGCAAACGGCTGCAGCCGGCAGTGAAAGGTATGAAAGCCACAGCAGGAACTTCCGCTGCGGTTGACGCCGAAGTCTCGGCGCTGCTCTCCAGAGCAAGTGTGGGTGGGGGAGTTTGGGGTGGCTGCTGACGAGCTCTTCTCGGTTGTCACTCATTTCTCAGCTCGCCACAAGCCTCCTGCACCGCCCTCTTTTGCTGCCTGTCTGCATCCCAGCCCTTTGCTTTTGTGAATGCCCAGCTCCAGCCAGGTGCCCAAGGTGGCCAGAACATCAACCCAAGAGCAACTGCAGCTTCCCAGGCCTTGTGCACAACCTCAGCCCAAACACAGGCCGCTCACCTGCAAGGAGCTACAGCGGGCGAAGCATGAACCACCTCTGCGGCGGCTCCGTTGCACTTTCCTTATCGGCTGTCAGCCCAGGGTCCGAGTGGTTATTTTCAGATTCCCTTTCCTGCTCCAACTGCAATTAGTTCAAAACCTCAAGGTTTACCGACAGAACAGATTTCTCTTTCCAGCATCCATCACCATGGCTATGGAATGGCTGCTGCTGTCCCCACCTCGCCTTGCTCTGCTCTGGGCAGCTCTGAGGTCTCTGAAGAGGAGAGGCAGAAGGGGCAGCATCAGTTCACATAAACTGAGGTACAGATGCGCTCTGCAGTGAATCCCACCACCTTCATACCCAACAGCAGGCAGTATGGGGATGGTTGGTGTCAGAAATGGGTGGAAAGATTGGGAAAGCTGGTAGAGGAGGGTTCTGTACTATGTCAGAAAGCAAAAATGACCAGCAGGTAACTCAGCAAGAACCAGAAGATTAAACAGATTTTCCTGTTCAGAAACTCCCCTCTGGTAATTGGAATCTCTCTCTCCTCCAGAGCCAGGTGGAGCTGAGTGGTTACTATGAAGCTGAAAACACCACCCCTTCTTTGGAGGGCTACTTTTGCTTCAACCCAGCCTCGTCTGTGGTTGGCAACCAGAGAGACCCCTTCAGAAAGGTCTTCATGCCCCTCATCTACCTGCTGATGTTCGTGTTGGGGACGGTGGGCAACGCTCTGGTCCTGGTCATTTTAGAGAGGTTCAAGCGGTCTCGCACCACCACAGAAAACTTCCTCTTCCACCTCACCCTGGCCAACCTGGTGCTGTTGCTCACCTTTCCCTTCAGTGTGGTGGAGAGCTTGGCTGGGTGGGTATTCGGAAAGTTCCTCTGCAAGATCCTCAGCGCTGTCCACAAGATCAATTTCTACTGCAGCAGCATGCTGCTGGGGTGCATCGCGGTGGACCGCTACCTGGCCATCGTCTACGCGATCCACACCTACCGCAAACGCCGAGCTCGCTCCATCCACCTCACCTGCATGGCTGTCTGGCTCTGCTCGCTGCTTTTGACCTTACCTGACCTCATCTTCATGGAAGTCTGGACAGACGACAGCAACCGCAGCATTTGCTATTTTCCAGAGGTTGGGATTGATGGTAACAATGTCTGGCTGGCGACACGCTTCCTCTACCACACCGTGGGCTTCTTCGTGCCGCTGCTGGTCATGTGCTACTGCTACATGGCCATCGTGCGGGCTCTGTGTCAGTCCCAGCGCCTGCAGCGGCAAAAAGCCGTCCGTGTGGCCATCCTGGTCACAGGTGTCTTCCTGCTCTGCTGGAGCCCGTACCACATCGTTATCTTCCTGAACACGCTTACCAAGCTAGAAGCCTTCACCAAGAACTGCCTCCTAGAAGACCAGCTGGACATGGCCATCATGGTGACGGAGGCCATCGGCTTCACCCACTGCTGCCTCAACCCCATCCTCTATGCCTTTGTTGGAGTCAAGTTCCGCAATGACTTCTTCAGGATCCTGCAGGAGCTCGGCTGCATAAGCCAGGAGACCCTGCAGGAGATCCTGGGGGTGACAAGGAAGGGCAGCGGGATTGAGTCTGACAACACCACATCCATCTCCACTTTCTAGCAGGTAAAGGCTGCCTGCGGGGCAGCGCTGGCCTGGAGCTCACCTTCCCAGCGGCATGCGCTGTGGCCTCAGTCCCATGCTTCACACATGTCCCCACCACTTTCTTCACACTTCAGGAAACCAAGGTCTGATAGACACCCAACACCCAAATCCCACCTTCGCTGACGACTCCTGTTTCTCATACCTGTAGAAATACATCTGGCAGCTGTTGGCAAATGCTGGCTGTCCCATGGTCACTCTGGCAGGGCTGGACAAACCCAAGTGGGTTGAACCTGATGTTTCCAGCTCTTCCTCACAAACCTGACCCACAGGCACCCTGTGCATGGAGCCAAGCATGAGACTGGGGTGCTGGGGCAAGGAAAAAAGTGCAGCCTGGTAAACGTGGAGTTGTGTCGGTGAGCAAGGACCAAGGACAAAAGCCAAGCAGGTCTCTGTTTCACTGGCTTAGGTTGGTAAGGATGCGCCTGAAGCTCAACAGCTCTTTCTCAAGTTGTGAGAAAACACCCTGAGCCACAAGGCTTTTCTATGAAGCACAGTCCACCATTTCCTGCAGCGCTGCATCTTCAGAGCTGAAACCTGCAGGTAATGGCAACCGTGGTTGTCCAAGCACGTAAGTGCAGCAGAGGAAGAGCAGCTCTCTGAAGCCTGCCCTTGCTACCTCCATGGTTGTGCCGGTGAGCAAACTCATTGCAGACGTAAACACCTCCCCAGCCCTGGGTTCTGATGGGAGCTCTGTTCCTACACAAAAACATTACTGAAAAAATGAACAGTGGGAGTGTAAAAATCTTACCGTGTTCTCAATGTAAAAAGAAAACCTGCACACAAACCAAGGGCGAACAGATTACACACCTATTATTACCACAGTATCACAGTATGCTAGGGATTGGAAGGGACCTCAAAAGATCATCTAGTCCAATTATTGCTATAGGTTTTAGCACTGCTATGTAGGTAAACTTCTAGAAAGTTTTGATGTGAGCTGTAATCAACAGTTAAATAAAATACCTTCTTCTCACGTATAGCGCTTGTAAGCCACTGTCTGCAGTCGTGTCACTTTTGCACGGGAAATGCATCAGAGAGCACTAAGTGGGTTGATGGCAGCTTTCTGACAAGCGTTGCTCTTCACACACGGAGACCACAGGGCTCATAAGCACCTTGCTCTGATTTCCCTGCCCCAGCGCCCCAGAAGGCCCCACTGCATTTGGAGTCAGTCCAGGCTGACTCTGCAAACAAGGCTGGAGCAGATGGCCCAGAGAAAGTCTCAGTCCCTGCAGAAGGCAACACCAAAGAAGGGGACATGGAGACCCCCACAGCAGCTTCCCAAGAGACAGAGCCAGCGTGTTTCAGCAGAGCATCCTGCCGCATGCGCAGCGATCACAGGGCTGTGCCGGGCAGTGGAGCGTGCACAAAGCGGGTGATGCACGAATGAACCGTGCTTGGGAGTGCGGCAGAGCAGCAGCTCTCCCCGTGCCCTCACGCCGCCTGCCCTGCTCCGACTCACATGCGGTTTCATTTTCCTTATCAAGAAGATGACCTGCTGCCTCAACCCAGTCTCCCAGAACCAAACATGCTCAAGCACTTCAGTGTCTGTACTGCTGCCTGCTGTGTCACTCCTATTTTAGCACAGGTGGCTCTGGGCATGCGGCACCATGGCCACCAAAGTCCGTGAACTGGGGTCCTGGGCTGCCACGTGCAGCACCCTAGCTCTGCACACAGGCAGCAGCATGACCCCTTTCTCCCTCCAAGCCCCCAAAACCAGCCTCTCACCCCGTTGCCATCACAGCGTGCTCCATGTTTGCTCTGGCTGCCTACAAGCATGCGGCAGCCGCGGCGCACGTGGGCTTTGCCAGGCCACGAGATGCCCAGAACGAGGGGCAACCGTGGGGCTCCAGTGGACAGCTCGGCAGTGAGTCCCTGCGTTAGGTCACCTCTCCGCTTTGCAGTCCTGCTCGGGGACCCAAGTCGTCCGGGGTGGCCCTGCCTGTCCTCCCCCCATCCCTGTGCATGCCCCTCCACCTACCTGGGACAACGGTCCTGTCCCATGTCCTGCCAGGCACAAAGTACTTGTAGCATGGCCAGCCGAGGCCCTCTGATCAGCCCCAGCTTGCAGGTGATGCTGGCTGAGCACACCTGCTTGCAGCCCCGCCGAAAATCACGCAGCCCACTGAGGACAGGCACAGGGTCAGGTTTTGAAATTTGTCTTTTTAATAAAAAGGCACCTATAAAACAGGTCAATACATTACAGGCAGCACAGATACCCAAAAACAAGCCTAAAAATTGTTTCAAATAAAAACCAATAAGATGTCTTCACATATTGTATTTATATATTTATATTTATATATATATTTATATAATGGTACAAAATGACTGGGGAAGTTTCTCCATGGGATGACAGAGAACAGGTCAGTTACCATTACCTCAATGTGAAAGCTAATTCCAGGTGCGTGATTATATGACATACTGAAAGATGAGGTTTCCCAGTGTCTGCTTTTTTTGGAGCTGGAAAACACAGCAAAGTCATGGCTAAAACATGGGCAAACCTTTCACTGTGATTAGGTGGAGTCAGTACACAGAACTCAAGCGGAGGAGCCGAGCAATAAACTACAAGACACAAGACTAGACACAGCTCACGGCAGCGGGCAACCGGCTGAGGGCAAACCCAGGTCTAACAATGACTGGCTGGTCCGCCAGTCGCTGCTCTAAGGTTCCCGGCTCTGACCAAGCATCAGGATTTCCTTTTTGCATCCCAGGCTGCTGAGTCAAAAGTTTTGCTTCTTTCCCATCTGCCACTGAAGGACAGGTCTCCCTCCTGCCATCAGGCAGAAATGGCATTGCACTGCCCTGTCTCTGCAAGTGGGCAGGACTGAGGTCCCTGTCACTGCGGGCTGACACGGGGACAAACCGCTGCTGACAGAGCGAGGACTGCCAGCCCCAGACAATGAAAGGGACAACCGGGAGGGTACGGACACGTGGAGATCTCAACCAGGCTGAAACAACAGCTGTCTACAGACAAAGATCTTCCGTATAGAAATTATTATGGCTTCAAATTAACCGAGACTAGCTGGTGGGTGATGAGCAAGGTTTGGGGCTCCCATTGGTATTTGGGTGTTTACGTGAAACTACCAGGAGCCAACACCCAAAGTGCAGCCAAGAGAAGCCACAGCCTTTCAGGCAAGTCAAGCTTATAAAAAGCTAAATCTGTTTGAGCCACATCCTCCCATGTGAAATGCACACTCTGAAACGATGGAGAATTCCAGCAGCTAACACATCAGGTCCAGACCACACTTGGTTAGTCCAGCCTGAAGATTATTCTTCTGCTCCCACTGCCAAGGGAAGGATGAGCACTTTACAAGGATTATTCCCATTTTGCCACCTCCGAAAATGCTGCTCGCTCATATCATATACAACAAAACTACACAAAGCAGGAGATCAGGGCGAAATCCTTCCTCAAATCCAGACCCGTGCTTCCTACTCAGGATTGCTCACTACAAAATGCCCCAAGGCTTTACGGTATTCCTAACTGGACTTTGTGGTTCCCTCTTCTCATAGATAACATCAAGCACCCGCCAGCCTTTCTGAACAGCTTGCAACATGATAAAAAGAGCTGCCGCTCACTTGCCACTTGACAATCTCCCTTTTCTGAAAGCCCTCTCCTCCCTGCAGCAGCGAGTAGGGAAAGGTGAGCTCTGTTACAAGAGAGGTAGTTGCTAAGTCTGGCCCTGCAGAGATAATCCTCCAGCTGGTGTTCCTCGGGCAGTCGCGTGCCCCGGGGTCACCGTTGGACACCCACAGGGTACCCACAGCGTACACCGTGCTGGATTCCGGTCCCCGCGGAGCTCCAAAGCTGCCACGGTGTGTGCAGAAGTGCAAGTGTGTCACCCCGCAGCCCCCTCTGTGAACAAACACAGGACAAGACCACCAGTGCCACGTGCGGGAAGACCTTATGGAGAGCAGGATGGGGAGGGCGGAGTGCATCCAGAAAAGCCAGAGGAACGAGTGGCTGCAACACAACCTGGGCCTCTTCCGTCCAACGCATGGGACAGCCACGCCGCTGACACCAGACAAGACAACTCTGACACCGGGATGGAGATCACACACAGGGACAGGTCGTCTCCAACAGCTGGACCTTTATGGTGGGATGCTGCCAGCAGCTCAGGGCGAGATGGAACAAAGATCTCCCACGAAACTCTAGAGAAGGAGAACCAACAAGCGTCAGGAAGACCTGGGAGAGCATGCAACGGCAGAGGTAGAGGGGCCACAGTGCGGCTGCGGCGGACAACAGCCAGGTAAAGCACTGGTGCAGGCAGGCTGCAAAGAGCAAGGAACCCAGCTAGCCTCTCCTGGAAGCACAGGAATGCATCGCCTCGTCTCGGAGCCCATCTGTCCCCATGCAGCATTCCACCAGGGCCTCAGCTCTGACCTCTCAACAGCCCTCAGTCGTTGGTCATGTCCGTGTACTCGGCACAGCCTCACAGGAGCCCGAGGTCTGCGTGAAACTACACACTCCGCACATGCAAACCATTCAGACGTGTGAACAACACGGGTTTGACACAGAGTCACTCTACAATGGGATCTCTCAATGCCCTGTGCACCCTGGGAGGTGCTCCTGCCTCCCCCAAGGAGTTTTCAATCCTCGTACACTGTTGCCTTTAGCATGTTTGTTTGTTTCTGGTTTGTTTTGTTTTTTTTTTAAACATGTTTTGAGGCTTCTATTAAAACACAGAAATACAGAACAATTAAAAACCAGCACAAGTTTTGCCTTTCCCAGCGACCTATTTACAGCTATTTCCAAAAACCCTCTTGCACATTTTGGTTGCTTAAAAAGGGGAAAGGAAAAAAAAAAAAAAAAGAAAAAGGAAATAAGAGAGGAAAAAAGGGAAAGAAAAACACTTCACAAGAGGAAAACTGTAAATGAAAACTTTACAAACTGTGCCAGGGTCTGGATGTCCCTGATCACCACGCAGGGTTCAAAGTAACAGCCCCACTCCCAGCCCCTCAGCCCTCCCCTTCCCCAAAACAGAAAGGAAAAATAAACCCAATTCACATCAAGTTTACTGCACATCTGGTTTTCTGTGTAGAGGCGAATCTGATACGAAAAGCATCCCAACGTGGCATATTCCACTGGCACTGGCCCCCAGCCCACCCCGCCGAAAGGTTTAAAAAGGTCTGTAGAGGCAGCGGGGCCCCCCCGGCCCTGAGCGGCCGCCAGGGTTAGAAAGGCAGGTTCGCCATGTTCCCGGGCCCCGGGATGTAACTCATCTGGCTGTCCAGGGAGACACTCCTCTGCCTCATCTGGTGCGTGACCATGAGGTTCTGCTGGGGCGGGGGCCCCATGAGGGAGCCCTGAGGTGACATCATGTGTCCTGTCTGAGCATACATGTCCCCCGACACGGACATGCTCCTCTGCTTGGCCTGCATCAGCATGAAGTTCTGCTGGGCCATCAGGCTCTGCTGCGGGGACATCATGCCCTGGTGCATGCTGTTGCCCATCATGCCTTGCTGGGGTGGCATGCCTGTCCTGCCCAGCATGGGCACCTGTCCGGGGTGGCACATGGGCACGCCGAGTCCCCGCTGCACGCCCTGCTGCCCGGGGACGTTCATACCCGGCCGCGCCGGGGGCTGCTCAGCCATCATGTTCTGCAGGTTCATGAGGTGGAGATTGGAAGGCTGTGACTTGGGCACTTGGCTGTCGCTCTTGGGGAAATACTGCAAGGTGCTGCTCGGCTTCTCGGAGGGGATGATCCTGGACAGGTCGAACTCAGGGATCCCTGTGGGCGTGGGGCGGATCACCTCGCTGAGCTCGGGGTCGTTCAGCACTGACGCCACACCGGGAAGCACGGGCGGGTAGGGCTCACCGATCCGCGGGGGGATGTTCTTGCCCATCATGTGCTGCTGGGGGGGCATCTGGCTGGGCTGCTGGGAGGGAAGGTCCTCGGGCGGCATGGGCATCCCTGGTGGGTAGTGCTGCTGCATCCCAGGTCCACCTCCCGCGCCAGGGGCCATGGGCATGCCGCCGGCAGGGGACGGCATGGCATTGTGAGGCTGCTGCATGCGGGGGAACACAAGCTGGTTGGAAGGAATCATCTGCGAGCTGTTGGGTACAGGGCCGCACTGCTGGTTCAACGAGTCCTGGGGCCCCGGGGGCAGCATCATGGGGTTCTGGGGGGGCACACCTGCCCCCGGCGCGCTCGGGTGCATAGGAATGTTGGAGCCCAGTGGGTTTGGGGAGGATATCATGGAGGTGGGTGGCGGTTCGTGGGAGAGGGGCTGCTGACCAGGCATGTTCATTCCCATGGGGCTCTGAGAGGATCCAGGACCCACAGAGTTCAAGTGCAGTTGATTCGGCTGATTCCCCGTCACACCTGAGGAGAAGAAAAGGAGAGAAGAGTTAACTCTGCCCATGGACCTCTCTGGGCTGCAAAATCCACACCCTGGAAGCCTGCCTGCCAAGCACTGCTGCTCAGAAAGCCTGGGTGCGGAGCCTGATGCTCAGCAAGCAGCTGCAAGATAGGCTTGCAAAGCCCCAACGTCAGCAAAAAAGTGCCCCAGACTCCATCCTTTGCAAGTCCACCAGCAGCAGAGAGCAACTTAGCTTCATCCAGTCCCATGCTGGATCTGTTGTTCCTTACAGCCCACTGATTTTAGAGCCTCAGCTGGCTCTGCATGTTGGGACAGCCATACACCACAACCTCAGCAAGTCTCCCAGTTGCCTGGAAGGCACCAAGGAGTGTCCCTTCACGGGGTCAGCCACCCGGCGAGCTCCCGTGACCACACAACCTTGGGCTGCGAGGAAAAAACAACAGAAGAGCCGGCAACCCGACACAGGTGCTGTGTGCGAGGGAGGACTGTGCTCGTCGGCACGGCAGAGTGACTGGCGCCTGCGGAGGGGTTTGGGGTAGGAGGGAGCCAATGTGTTTGCATGCCTGTGGTCAACCTAAGTGACTACTCGGCAGTGAAAGAGTCAAAAAGCTGATTTTTCATTTTGAAAACTGCCAAAAATATCTATCAGACAGCTTTAAACCCCTAAATCAAGGGGTAGAGCATGCTGGAATTCCCCTTCAGGCTGGCCACCAAGTGATGAAAAACACTCATTTGCCTAGCTGTCCTCCCCAGTGCCACCAGCCAGTGGAGCGTATCTGGCTGCTGCCTACAGAAATCAGAACCATGCTACGACACAGCCATGTCTGTGCAGGCACCTGGGCCCCACTCAAAACTCCCAAACCCTGTTCAGCGCATCCCTGTCCCGCTGCACAGGAACACGGGGGCTCCCCAGGCGGCAGGCCTCTGCCTGGAAGTCCTGCAGCTGAGACAATTCCAGGGGCCATGAAAATCCAAGGCCAACGTGGCCGCGCAGGGTAAAGGTATTCCGAAAACTTCCAGGGCTCGTGGCAGAAGGGCGCCTCAAGCACCGGAGTGGCTCACGTCTTTCCAGGCAGCACACTTGAGCCAAAAGCTGGAGGACAGCCTGGGCACAGGGCAGAGGAATGAGCAGACTGTGACAAATGAGGGCAAATTTAAGCTATTTGACGTGGCAGCTGGTGGGAGAACAGTTCCTAATGCCCCCTCTACCTGGCGCCTCAGACACAAGACAGTCTGACCCCTCAGACACAAGACAGTCTGACCCCTCAGACACAAGACAGTCTGACCCCTCACAAGCCCCAGAAGTATGTACCTGACATGCTTCCAGGCGGGAGCATCGGCCTGTCTGGCAGCAGCTCATCATCGGAGGTGGCAATAGTTTTGATGGCATTGTGGTAGAGCGGCGTGGAGCTGGGCATGGCGTACTTGGACATCTGGGACATCATCAGCGAGAGGGGGTTCTGGGAGGGGGATGGATCTGGAGAGGAAGTAAAAGGCATGTTGGGATTCATGGTGCTGGAGGTGTTACTGGCAGGTGCGGAAGAGCTGCTCCGAGGCCCAGGAGGGAGAGAACCTGCAAGCAAGAGAAAGACCAGCTTAGGGGCTGAAGTAAAAGCTGCTCTGTTCTCCCTCCCATCTACACGAAAAGGCCCTGTTTGGACTCCTGGGAAAGAAGACCTGCTCCACAAGACGTAAGGGCATGCACGGGCACAAACGTCTCCCCACTCCTGCAAAAGTACATGGGCTGGAGAGAAACACCATCCTCACACACACCAAAACCGAATGCCCACGCACACACGAGACACCCAGCATACCCTGATCCAGTCCTCCCATGGAAGCTGAGGAGTTCATGCTGAGCGTCTGCTTGCTCTGGTTGACTCCTGGGCTGGGCATGGTGGCTTTGGGAGACGGCACCCAACCGGGGGAAGGAACAGCCATAGAAGGGGACTTGAGGCGGCTTGGTGAGCCAGTTGGAGACCGGACATTAAGCGAGGAGCTCATCACCTGGGGGGACTTGAGGGGCCCGGACTGGTTGGAAGGCGGCATGCTGACCATCTGCGAGGGCGTCTGCGGGGACTTGAGGTTGGCAGAGGGGGAGGTGACCAGCGGTGAGTGCACCTGGCTGAGGGTGGGAGACTTGAGGTGACCCATGCTGGGGGAGTTCATCTGGCTGATGTTGATGGTGAGGTCGGAGGGCCGGCGGCCCAGCCCCCGGGAAGGCGCTGGGTGCATGTTGGCCAGGTTGCCCCCCTGTGTGGGGGTGGGATTGGAGGCTGGAGGCAGAGGGATGTGGCTGAGCCTGGTGGTGCCACTGATGCTCCCGACGGGCATGGTGCCCTGCTCAGGGCTGAACATGTCTGAGCCACTGCCCATCTCCTGGGGCATGTTGGGGTAAGGCCCTTGCCCACCAGAGAAGCCTTGCTGTCCTTGGCTGGGGAACTGGGAGGGAATCATCATCTTTTGCGGTCCCCCCAGCATTGCACTGCCGTTGCCGTTCTGAGCCCTCGCCCTGGCCAGCTCCTCAGGGCTCATGCCCTGGTGGGCCATAATGTCAGGGCCCCTCATCTTCTGTGACATCATCATCTGCTGCTGTGGGGTCATCTGGACATTGAGGTTCATGTTCATGTTCATGTTGACATTCATGTTCATGTTGAGGTTGCCAGGGCCCATGGGCGCGTCCATGTCCCGAAGGCCCGACTGACTCATGGGAGGGCTCAGCATCCCCCGACTGCCTGCAAAATCCATTCCCATGGGGGCACTGCTCAGGCTGTCCCCTGTTATCTGCCCAGCAAAGATGGATGGATCAATCTGCCGGTGAGCCTGTATCATCCTCTCCATTTCCATGCCCTGGCCCATGGAGTTGCTGGACATCCCCATGGGCCTTTGCATTGCCACCGGGCGCTTCTCCATCAGCTGGTGCCGCAGGATCTCCTCCCTGGCACGGGGATTCATGAACCTTTCGGGGTCCCCTTGCCCTGACGGGTAGGGCAGGCTGCCTTGCGGGAAGTTCCCAGGGCCTCCCATAGGAGGCAGATCGTCGCTCCAGCCCATGCCGGGCCTGATTGGCCTCTGCATGGCATTCACGGGCCCAAGGGCATCCAAGGGCATGTTCTGCATCCCGCCGAAGCCAGAGACTCTCTGCATTTGATTCCCAGGGAACCGCGGCCCGGGGAAGGGCGGCCCTCCCCGCAGCTGCATGGGGTCCTGCACATCCATTGGTCCCCGCAGCTGGCTGCCCATCCCCGGCGGCCACTGCTCCCCGGGCTTGCTGTGGTAGGGTGGGGGGGGCCCACGCATCATCATGCTCCCCATGGACTGTGGGATCATGATCTCCTGCATGGGCCGGCCGTGGATGCTGATCTGCTCCTCCTTCCGCCGCTTCTCCTCATAGTACTCTTCCTGCAGCTTCCGCCAGGCCACCTGCTCTGGCGTCAGGTTGTCCTGGTTCAGCCGCTGCATCATCATGTTCATCTGTGGCCCCATGTCAGCACCTGGGTGGTGGGGCACCTCATGCTCCAGGCTGGGCCCACCAAGGCTCTGGGTCTGGGAGATCATGGACTGCAGAGGTTCTTCGTACTTCTTCATGCTGGCAGGGGGTGCGGCAGACTGGGCAGGGGCCGCCTGTGGCGGAGGGGCTGTCCCGCCCTCACCCGCGTTTTGGCCAGGCTTCATGAAGGGCTCGGCCTCCCCACTGCGCAGCAGCAGGCGCTCAATGTCCCGCAGGGTCTGCAGCGAGCGCTCCCGGTGCTCCAGCTGCTCCTTGGAGAGCCCTTCTGAGTTCAGGGGGTTCCTGGGGCCCAGGCCTGCCTGCCCGTTCCCTGGCAGCCCCGGAGCCGGGCCCTCCCCGAGGAGGCTGGAGCTGGATGTGGCAGAGGAGTCCACTTGCCCCGGCTGCATGGTGTTGGTGGACGTGGTGGGTGTATTTGGGTGGTTACTTCCAGCCTGGTTGCTGCTGCTGTTGTTCCCCAAAGAGTTGGGAGTCAGATCTCTCCGGACATCTTCACTTGTCCCCTCCTGGGGCAGGCTGCTGGCTGAAGGCAGAGGGGTTTGACTGATGGTCTGAGGAGGAGGCTGTGGCGGGGGAGGCTGTGGTGGTGGCTGACTCACTGGAGGTGCTGGTGGCTGGGACTGCGGAGTGTTGGCAGCAGGAGGGTTAATTGGAAGCGGCTCGGCAACCCCCAGCACTTTAGGAGTTGGTGCCTGTCAGAGAAAAGGGAAATAAATGTGAGCAGGAAAAACCCAGGGTAGGTATTCTTCCCTGCACCCTGCAGCAGACCTCTCTGTCCCAAAAACATGCCCTGTGGCAGTTCACCTTCATCATTCTGACAACCCCTTCCTCCGCAGCAGAGCCAAGGGCTGGGGAAGAATGGCTGCGTCAGAAGGGAAGGGTCGGCAGATAGCAGCACGTGCCAACAGCAACATTTGGTTCGTAGCCGGCATACCTGGTCTAGCTTTGCCCGTGGGACATTCTGCTGATGGTAGGCCAGAATGGAGTCAGCTCGGCCTTGCAGGACAGCTTCTGCAGCCCTGAGGAGAGAGCACAAACCACTTGAGAACTGGCATTGTGCCCCATCCCACCCATGCCCAGCCCAAGTGCCACCTCCACCCTTCAGTCCCATGGGAAGAGGAAAATCTCTAGAGAGACTTGCGATAAGAAAGAAAAGGGAGATATCCCATGAGAAAAGGGGCTATTTTTGGAGTCCTCCTGCCCGCCCCAGTGAGATTCTCCAACTGATGGTCACTTGCCCTGGAATTTCTCTCTTTCCACGACTTGTGCTGGGCACTCGGCTCTGCCTTGTGCCTGCTGTGGCAAGGTGGCTGTTGGCGAGGTGCTCTGGGATCTATCACACTGAAACCATGATACAGCAGAGCTCTAAAACTAACCAGCCTTGCTAAGACTCCACAGCTGAGACACGGTGGGACAGAAGGGAGGAACTGAGTGGAGAACACCAAGTGTAACACAGCGCTCCACGTGACACGCAGCCCCTTAGACACTTCCAGATCAGACCAGCGGCCCACGCTGCTTTGGGTGAGGCTTTTCATTGAGTGCTGACCAGATGTATTTGACTGTGCACGTCACAGAACGCAGTGCTGGGCATCACTGGGAGACACCGTGCATTTAAGACAAAAGTTTGGCCACCAGCAGTAGCTGCCAGCAAACTTCCTCAACCTCAAGAGGGACCCACTCTGTGCAAGCAAAGTGGCGGGGGTCTGCCCAGCTCCCTGGTACCCAAGTGCAGCACCCAGCAGGCAGGTCAGCAGGACAGACAGAGTTTATTGCTTACGTGTTAGCGAGGTGCGTTGTAAAGACGTAAACGAACTGCGAAGGTGGCTTTCCCGTCCCACCGCCTCCGCCTCCTGCAGTGTCCGGCCGCAAGCCAGGGGCAGCACCATGAGGCACGCTGGAAGAACTGCTCTCGCTCAGGCTGGGCAGCGGGTTGGACCCTGGGCCAAGCTGTGAGGCCGTGGACATCGCAGGATCTGCTACATTACAACCTGTGGGAGCAGAGGGGACGAGCTGCCGCCGGAGAGCCCAGGTGGGGTGGCATGTGCAGCGGTGAGGGGACAGGGCAGAGCCCCGCGGGACACCGGGGCCAATCCTCGCCGGGACACCGGGGCTGGCGGGGCTGATCCCGGTCGGGACACCGGCAGATGGCAGCACCTGCCTGGGCCTCCCCACTGCTGCCCCAGAGCTGGTGGCTGCCTCCTCCCGGTCCCTCAGCTGTCCAGGGAATGCTATCCACTGGAGTGGTGACTATCAATCGTCAGCCATTATTAAATAATATTTCTAATTAATACAAATAAGCACTGCAGTTACCGGGAGCATGCAGTGCCTTCCTCTTGCCTAGCTGCTCACACACACACTGCACCCCCCATTTGGTTCTCCCAAACAGTGCACACCTTGGCCAGCTCAGCCCTGCCTGAACCACTGTCCAGACCCTGAGAACCTCTTCAGCTGCCTTTACAGCACAGCTGCAGAGAGCCTGGACAGGCTTATTTGCTGCGACAAGGACAATGCATGTCGCATGGTCTGGCTGCCACTATGACCAGGCTAGTCACGCTTAACTAGCTTTAAGCCAGGCACACTTTCAAATGTGTTTCTGCCACTGGTGTAACCAGAGCAACATACGGGAGGGACATCCAACCTCAACACTCACTGTGTGCACTGCTGATGGGCTTGTCGTCTTCCTCGCTGTCGGGCCCAGAGCACCATTCGTCTCCGCTGTATGGTTGCTTCCTCTCAAGCACGCACCGCCGCTTGCTGCGGGGAGCCACCTCACCTGCAAAGGGACGGATCAGGTCCGTCAGGAGAGCTGAGGTGACCCAGCACGGGAGCCAGACCTGGTGAGACACTCCTCTGAGAGCCAACGGTTCAGAATGAGATGTATTTCTTATTGTCTCAGAGGAATCTGCAAACACAGGACATGTCCAGCTGCTGTTCCAAACCAGAGAGCTTCAGGCATTAACCCTAAATTTAAGAAGTCTATGATTTAGCAATTAAAACCTGATAATGGAATGAGAAGGCATGTTCACATCCTTTGTAGGAGACAGACTCTGCCCTTCACAGACATCGATCAGGCAGGGGCCTTCCTGCCCTCTAAACTTGTAAACACTCTGGCCTAAGGTAGTCGGGCAATGCAGCTTTGGCTGTGAAACCAAATGCTTAGGGGTACAAGCCAGAACAGCGGCTCTGCATTTGGGGATCGGGTGTGAGTGTTCGTTGAAACCAAGGGCACCACTGAGATTTCTCCTCTGACAAAGCCCCACAAGATGCTCAGGCGTCCCCGGCAGCCATTGGGCACAGAGCTTGGTGGAATGCAAGAGGCTACAGGGAAGCCAGAGGGTTTGGAAGCACTGACTCAGCCTCTCTCCAGAAGTCATATGCTGTAACACAAGAGTCATCCATCGCTGACGAAACCACAGAACTGTTCAGATAGCGACCCTTGCAGCACCTCCTCACTAACCATGACTGAGTCGTCGGGCAGCTGCAAGAACACCACAAAGGCAGCTCTTTGCCAGCACCAAGCAGACAGAAAACAACTCAACTCTGTTCCGAGTTGAAAGCCTGCACACTGCAAAGCAGGGGTGTTCGGCACAGTCTCGGTGAACCGCGTTCCTGCTTTGCCGGCCTCAGTACTCCATGAAAACCAGAGTCCCAGACTCTCAGCATAACAAAGAGTTTATGGTGTGAAGTATAAAGACAACACTCAGCCACTCCGGTCCCAAAACCGCAGATGTGACAAGCAGTGATGCAAAGGCACCCAGGCAGCCTTGACAAGCCCAGACAGAAGCTGTAGCACAAAAACCCCAGAAGCTCACAGCTGCTCCCATCCTGGGTTCTGCCAGGACACTTGGAGCAACTGCAAGAAGGACGTGCTGAGGCAAGGTTTAGGAGAGTCTTACCTTTTGATTCCGCGTCCTGTGAAGGTGTGCTGGCCTCTCGCTGTTCTCCAGAGTCCACAGAGATGCTTCGTTCCCGTTTCACCTTGCCTTTCAAGGAGCTGAAGTTTGGGACAGCGTTCTGGCTGTTTTTCAGTCCAGAGTTGCCAGGGGAGATCTGGGTGGCCTTGCCGCCATGGCTGCCCGCCCCCACACCCTTAGGGCCCAGACTGCAGGTGGGCGCTTGGCTCACGTTGTGGTGCTGGGCCGGGGCACCGCTGCTGCCTGCCTTGCCATGGCTGGGCAGTTTGTTGTCAGGGTGCATTGGCTTGGCTAACACTTCCCACAGCGCCAGCGCAGGGAGCCCCCAGGCCCTTCGGTCACAAACCTGCAAGAGAAGAGGGCAGCAAGTGAGCACAGAGCCCCTTGCCCGCACAGGTGACGGGGACACTGCCCACGGCCACAGCACAGTGCCGCTGCGCTCCAAGGAGCAGGCATGGACACCAGAGCCCTCGTTTCCGAGGCCATGACGAGAACGGGGTGCTCTGTGCCAGCCTAGCCCTTTGTGAGCAGAAGGATCCTTAGAGCTATTTTGCAGGTCTTCCCAGAACTCAGGCAACTTTGTGACTCTGAACAGAAATCTAGTGGCCCACTGGTTTCAGGAACCTTCTGCTGCTATATCAGTTTCCTCTGCTCTGCAAAACACACCAGAGACAACTGAGTAGACAGAAAATGGTCTTGATGCAAGTCTATAAAGAGAAACCTGGGACAGGGCAGGGGAAGACTAAGAAGAGAGGAAAGCGGTGGGTTGCAAGGCAAAACCACTTGTCCACCAAGTGCTATCCCCGTCTCTCCCCAGGGCCAGAGGGACCGTTCTGGCTCCTGCTCCAAGGCCCTGGGTGGAGGAGCGTCCACTCTAGCAGCAGCTTCCAGCTCAGCGGGATGATGCAACGTGCCGCGGGCTTGCCGGGAGAGAAGGGCACAGCTTTCCTGCTCCAGACCCAGCCCAGCCTTCTGAACAGCCCCGCGGGCTGAGGCAGAGCGGTTCAGGGAGGAGGCGGCTGGGGCAGAACACACCAGCTTCTGGGCTGGAGGATGCACATGTAGCTGAGCAATGCTGCAGCAGATCCTTGCAGATCTATCTGCCTTGGCAGTCTCTTAGGCTCGCGCTGGGATTCCTCCCCTTGGAGCTCTGCACAGGCCTTACAGATGAGCGGGATGCGGCTCCACAGTACCTGAGCACACGGCGTGTTCGGGACCCTGGCCACTGCAGGCTGCATCCCTCCTGGCCTGTAAGTACCTCTGAGTTGCAGCAAGCAACCTTCCTGAACATGGCACAGGTAGCGTAGCACATCAGCCTCACCTCAGGGCCACCAGAGCAGACACAGGGTGTCCCTGAGTTCCAGACATGGCTCTTACACACTGATTTGTCCCAGCCTGAACCGCATTCACCGCTGAGCCCTCGGACACAGTCCCAGGGCAGAATGACGCATATCCTCGTGAGAACTGCTCCTCTCTTTCCTCATTCAGAGGACGTAACTCCTCCCGCATGGGGGCCCCACGTTCCTCTGCTACAGCCTCCTCACTGCCTCATCCAGTGACCCCAAAGCTGCCGAAACCCTCACAGCCTGTCAAAGTCTTCTCTACTTCTCAGGGAGCACGGGGGAAGGAGGGTGAACCATGTGTTTGTGGGAGCTGAGGTATCGCTTTGTTTACTTATGCCCGCTATCTGCTTTGCATGACACTCCACAACCCACTCGCAAACCTTTCCCATGCACAAGCAGAGAAATTTCCCAGCACATGGGGGTTATTGGGCAAGTGGTCTCCTCCTCCCATCTGGACTGAGCAGCCCAGATGCTGTGCACAGATTTCATCTGCCACCCAGGGACAGGAAGCTCCGGCTCCAGACCAAACACCGCATCCCTAAATAGCGCCGCAAGAGCTCGGCAGCGCCGCACACACTGCTCCCAGCTTGCCCAAGGCAGGCCTGAGGACATTCCACTGGGAAAAGCCAAGCGCTCGCTCTGCTGGGGCAAAACACCATGCCCAGAACAGCACACAAGCGGAGAGTAAAGCCTTGGCAGACCCCTCTGAAAAGCTGGCGATCACCGCAAGGCACAGGCTGCAGCTTCCATCCACTGCCAGTGAGCTCCCCACCTGCAGAAGGGGCTTCTCAGCATCTGCCTGCAGAGAGCAGCCAGCACAAAGCGCGCTATGGCACGGCCTGCTCAGGCATTCCCGGCTAGTTAGCGAGATCCTTAACACAGGGCTTGGCCTATCGCCGCTGCCTGACCAGCGAGCCGTGAGTCGCTCTCTCCCCGCGCACCTCGGCGAGGGCTGCGCTCTCGCCCGGAGGAAGATGGTGAGCTGATTAATTTTCACAGCACATGAGGGAGTTGCTGGCCCTTTAAGTGTCAGCCAGTCTCGCTCGCTCACTCTTGTTCTCCGGGGACCTATTAATAGCAGCTGGAAAGATCACATCACTCTCTGGATATTTATACCCCTCATTCCACACCAGGAGAGATTTATGTCAGAGCTGCTGTCCCAGTGCCTGCCCAATTGCTCTGTCAAACCGCCTGCTTGCAGGGGGAGGGGAGCGGGAAAGGAGACATGGAGAGGGCAAACGGGGAGGAGGAGAAGGTCCATATGGCACCAGCTGCAGCGTTCAGCACACACGCTGCCCGCAGCCGCTGGCTGGGCAACTGCAGGGAGCCCTCGGCCCTGCTGGAGGAGGCTGCTGCCAGACAGCATTCCAGAAAGCAAGCCATGCAGCAGCTCCCACTGCTGGCGGCCCCAAGCCCCCGCCTGCTGCACCGCCGTCTTTGCAACACACTGCACCGCAGCCCTGAGGGTCACAGGATGACTGATGCCAGGCTGCAGCCAGACCCGCCAAGGAGGTGCCACCACCGCCATCCGCATCAACAAGGGGCTGGGAGATGCAAGCCTGCCTGTGCCACATCTGCATGAGCACCACACTGCATTTAAAACAGATCCTAAAGTGCTTCACCGCGAACGCTCAGCGGCACTGCAGCACAACCCCAGCACACCACGGGCGTGCGAGTATCCTGGGGAGGGAGGGAGGAAGGGTCGGAGGGAGAAAACCGGGGCCCCGCTAAGACTGTGCCTGCATAGTCCAAAAACTAACGATCAGGATGCACCCCCTGTTCCTCCAGTTCTTAAGTCAGATTGCAGGGAACACACACATTGATCCTGAAGGACCTGGCAGCCGCCACAACAAACCCTTCAGATGCTGCCCGCAGCATGGATGAGCCTCATCACCTGTAAGGTCCCTCCAGAACATCACATTTTGGGGGTAGGCTGGTGCTCCAGGGAGCATAACAATGCCTTGCCTCAATCAGTTGCAGGATGGAAAGGCACCCTGGACTGTTGGGGGCCCTGGCTCACCCTTGGGAATCCCTCTCTTCCAGCTTCGACTGAGCCTGACCCTGCTCCCCTCCCAAATCCTGAGGGAAGTAAGGCCAGAAGCAGCTGCTGGCGGATTCTGCTGTCAGGAGCAGCAACAGTTGGATCCTGCTGCAGATGCATAGCGGGGATCCACCCCGGCCTCTCATCTGTCTGGCTGCAGGACACAGATAGGCATCTCCATTGCTGCGAGCTCCCTGCACACACCCCTCCATTCTAACCAGATTCCAGCAGGCATGCCACACATCTGGGCCACAGAAGATAATTAATTACAAAGTAGAAATACTGACATGGGGAGGCAAACGATCCAAGACATCTTGAAAAGGACACGACAAAAAAGAGATTGCACAGAAATCTGGCTCCCTCTGCAATTTAGCAACACACCCACTCCAGCCCAGCAGTTTTAAAGACAATAGCAAACTTAATTCCCAGTGGTTGCAGCAAGGAGCGGAGGCTCCTGGCTTCTACCCAGGGCTGCCGCCAATTCCACGAACGACCCTGGGCATAAGGTACTCTGTCTGTGTGCCTCAATTCCTCCATCATTGAACTGGGGGGACAATCCAGCCTACCTCACCTAAGGAGGGAAGCTTACGATAAATGCTTCTGTTGAACCGAGTGCTACATCTAAATGCAAAGGGAGAGTATTCACGCCTGGTACATGTGAAAAGCCACAGCTTTAAATCAAAGACTGGGACCTCAGGAGACAAGAAACCTCAAAACAAAACAACAAGACCTGCTTTCAGTGAGTCTGAGCAGCGCAGAGGGGGAGGAGGAAGCGAAGAGCCCAGGCTGACACACTCCCCATCCCGGAATCGGAATTGCTCACTGATAGCTCCAGAAACCTGAAACCCCGCTGAGTTCCCGGAGGACTTTCTGGTGAATCACGCCTCCCAGGGCCGATAACGGCAGATTCCCAATGCAGCCGCAAGAACGCAGGGCCCGCGCCTGCCTCCCCATGGGGCGGGAAAGCCTCTGGCCGCCCGTTTGCCGTCCCGCAGCCTCCACGTCTGGTGCCGGCTGACATCGCTGCCAGGATATCCTTATGGGGAGAGAGGAAAATGGGAACCCAGAGTCACCATGATTCAACAGGGAGGGAAGCTTTGCCGCGCCTCCCAGGAAAGGCAGGTAATTCCTGACGTGCGCACAGACGGCGAAGAGCAGAACCTGCCTGCGGAGCTGCACCGACATGCCCCACAGCTCACCGACACCCAACCCATGAGACCAGACAGGGTCACGACAGTGATGCAACAAGCAGCAAGTCACCCGGCCCCTCCAGGAACTAACATGACCTGGTTGCCATGGCAAACACCCTCCGAGCATGTTGCCTATGTTGGTAACCACCTGCCTGCTCATCCTGTGGACATCACCACAAACTCCAGCAGGACACCTTGGCTTTGGAAATGAGAGGTCCCAAGCAAGCTCAAGGGCTTCTTGAAAAAAGGCATTAGGCAGAGAAGAGCAAAGAGAGCGAGCCCAAAGACCCACCGCCCCCTCCTGAAATACTTCTCCCCCCGAGTCTGGATGAGATCACGCTGCCTAACACCACTCCAAGATTACCATTCCTCCCAGGGTTAACAGCAGAAGGGGCCGGAACATCTCCAAAGAAATACCATACTATTTCATCAGAGCATTTCACAGAGGCAAAGACTACAACAAAGTCTCCAGAAACAAGATTTCTGAAGTCCGAAACTCTTGGATAATTTCTGATTTGAGAAAAAGACCAGAATCAGAAACTTGATCTTTTCCATGCAAAAAATGGTTGTTCCAAAACAATCCTTTTCCAAGACCCATTCAATGGGTTTTGAGACTGTTCCAGTGAGAAACAAAACCTTCAAAACCAGTAGTGAAACAGCGCCACTGTCACCCAGCCAAGAGCCAGCAATGGGCTCTCACAAACAGCAAAGCGAGCCCTGGAGCCCACCCGCACCCGACGAGCACCACTCCGAGCCAGCGCGCTATTTAGCAACCGCCGATGGCAGGAGCACTCGCCTGAGCATGTCTGCCACCAGCGAGAACAGCCTTAACCCAGGCAGCTGTTGAAGGCATCTCCATTTGAGCCTTGCTTGGTCTGGATGAACTCAGAGACATCGGGAGGCAGGCAGTTCCGCAGGACAACGCTCCTGCTGGTGAGAGTTATCCTTTTTGAACGTGTCATTAAATCATCTTGCTCTTACACCATCAGACAGATAGCCCAGAGACACCCATTTTCTATTCATTTCTTGGATTCTTCTCAGGTCCTTTCAAATGGCAGAAAAACTGGTAACCTCATCAGCGGTATGGGAGGGTTTGACAAGACCTGCAGAAAGCACTACGGCTCTGTTGAATCCTACTGGTTCTCAGAGTCATTCTGGCATACCCTGCTGACCTCCTGCCATTTGGAGCTGCCTCGGGAACGATGCATTTCAGTGGGGCTGCTTGGCCACAAGTCTCAAAGGTCTTTAGTAGGATAAAACCTCAGAGTCACGTTTCCCTTCCACCCAGGAACAGAGATCCCCTCATAACGTGGGTGGAAAGTGAGGTTTGGAGAGAGCGAGGTGGAGCGGGACATCGTTTGCTTTCTGTCCCACACCCTGCAACCTTTCTCCTAACGTGGCTTCAATCCATCAGTGTTGGAAGAGCTTTTCTTAGCACTTCCTTGCCCCCAGCTCAGCAGCTTCTCCCGCTCTTCTGTTGCTCACTGCACCCCAGGCAGAGCCTGCTTTCCCATCCTGTGCTCAAGGACTCTCCAGGTCTACCACCAAATTTGCAGATCCCTCCAGCTCCCGAGTCCAACTGGCACGTTCCCTACAGGAACCCTGCATGCGCCAGACATTACTCGACAGTCACACACAGCTCTGCAGGGATGCTAATGAGGAATTATTTCGTACACTGGCTCGTGTGACCTAGTGGGGACAGGTCAGCGAGAGACCGGGGGTGACCCACACACAGGGCAGCACTGTGTTTGTGCACTGGGGTTGCTGCTGAGCTGCCTGCTGCTACACCAGCTTTCCTGAGCAGTAGGGCTCATAGACGAGACCTCGAAAAACCAACGTTCTCACAAACATCATAAGAGAACCAAGTCTTGCCTAGAGTCCCACATGTCAGGTAAATGCCTGATGCAGCTAAGCCTATGAGGATGTAGTTCAGCAGCGTCCAGAGTTCAGTAACTGCTTTAGGATCCTTTGGCAATAACTAAAGAAGCCCGTGAGATGCCAGCAGCATGCAGGACTGGAACCCAGCAGTGCTGCAGCTTCACGAGGAGCTTTAACACAGTAGTTTCTGCTCTTCTTTTTAGCAGCAATTCTCTCTGCAGGGCTCTGTGACAGACTGGCCATCATCAACAAGGATGTCACGCTTGGTCCCTTCCCCGTGCACTGTCTCCAAGCCAGAGACACGAGGGTTCCCCAGTGCTGCAGGACCTGCTGCCCGTGGCTGGTCCAGACCCACGCCAGGCGTCTGGAGGCACCACGAAATTTTTCAGGGTGTCACACCCAGCATCCTGTTATCTCTGAGCCTGAGGGCAGGCCACGGGACAAAGCCACTAGGTGTCACCGTCACCCAGGGCACCCGCAGCCTCGCCAGGGCTGAGCACACACAAACTCGCTGCACCTCCTGCCAGCACTGGGGCTGGCGCTTTGCACCTGGACCAGGGGCTTCCCCGGCACCCCAGCTCTCACAGCGGGGACCCCGCAGGGCACAGAGGGTGTGCTGGAGGGCAGAGCCATCGCTCACGTCCCTGCAGCAGATGCCTACCCACTTCCTCAGAGGAAGACAGCACCGAGACGCCTGTTGCATGCTGCACGCAAGGGCTAGACATCCTATACACCTTGCAGAAAATCCCCCCCAAAACAACAGCTCTCCTCTGAGCCTGACAATGCAAGTTCAGGCCGCTTCCCAGCCTGAAGACAGGCACAGTCATGGCAGGAAACCTTTGCGGCAGGGACACCCCTGCCACCTCTCAGCACTGCAGGCCCCAGCTGCACCACGCACGTTTGCCTTTGAGGAGGATCACAGTGGAGGAAATAAGACATTACAAGCCACAGGCTTCGTCTGACAGCCCTACTTTGACCTGACTATAGGCATTTTTTAAATCACTCAGCATTCCAGCGTTCTTGGCCTGCTCTCACAACAGACATGAGCTGGGGAAGAGTTGAGCTCCCTTTCTGGCACTAAACGCCACATACAATGGTCGCACCTGCACAAAAAGCAGAGTATGGAGCACCTGTGGGCCAGCACGCTGCCTAGGCTGCAGCACGTGAGCACAGGTCCGTACCGCAGCTCACCTGGCGAGCGGGAGCCGACAGAGAATCGCAGGGAAGAGGGGAAAGCGAGGCCGGCTGCCCCAGCACCTTGCCCCTGCACTGTCCTCTGCCAGCCTGGACCGCAGAGGAGGTGCAGAGAACCACCAAGCCGTCCTCCAGCATTATAAATACCAGGCCCAGCATGCAGCAGAGCCCGAGCTCTATATTTAAACCCCAGCTGAGGTCACTTCCTTTTCCCAGCAGCTCCCTCAGCCCCCACCTTCCATTTGCATGCCATCGTGACTAAGGCACGTCGGGGTTTCGGGTCAGAGGGGAAGCGGCCACGCATCTGCCCTACAGGAAATTCCACCCCGGGAAACCCTTCACCTTCCCCGGCACAGATCGGACGGGCACGGGCGGCGGAGATGCTGCTGCCGGCAGGTGCTGCTGGGACTGGAGATGGGGGAGAGACCTCGAGGAGAGGAGAGCTCACACTCCCCACCTGGCTTTACCGCCAGAGTCTGGGCTTGCACCGATCCGGAGAGGGGTTTTCCCACCGCGCACCCCGAAAGTGCCGCTGCTCCACCTCCTCACCACGCTGTACCTCCCAGAAGCCTCCTCCACACCTTGGGCTGAAATTCCCCATGTTCTCCCACACAAGGGGTGTAAAAACCCGACCTGCCCTGGGGGCTGCCCCCAGAGAGCTCCCCTTCTCCACCAAGACAGTAACTGGGGCAATCAAGTTCTCCCAGCTCGGCCCTTGGCCCTCCATGCTCAACTCTAGCGACACGACTATTTCAAAACCAGAACATATCGAAAAGTTACCGCGTCAACAAAGACCAGGGTACAAAGAAGGAGGGGAAGAGGGCAAAGGCTACCTAGTGAGAGAACTGGAGATGACAGATTGTTCGCAAGCAGGACAGCTGTTTAGGCTACTATACAAGCAAATTAGCTGTAGAGTTTGCAGTAGGACTAATCAGTGACACTCACACAGTATCTAGATGTCAAAGTTCTCATCTGTCAGGATTACTGAGCCGATCTGCAAGTCTCTGAGCTAGCTCGAGGCACACCGGGATCAACACCTCTGAAGACCAACAGCCAGGAGGTTTCCCATATGCAGTCTTGGTGTGTCTGCCAAATGCCTCTTCCTCACTCCACAGATTCTGGAGAGGAAACCTGTGACAGAGCAGCCCTAATAATCCCAGGAGCCAGCTGATGGTGAAGCAGTTGTGGCAGAAAGCTGCAGGAAAGCATCACTGCTACCAAAAGATAGAGAGCGCAGAGCTGGCCAGCAGAGAGGGACGCAGGTGTCCGGCTCCTCTGGCCGGCAGCGGGGTGCTTGTTGTCCTCTTCAGCACACGGACACCGTGCTCTGGCCCCGAGCCCGTGCCCTGGCAGCATGAGCACAGCGGCAAGGCATGCCCGTGCCCTGCGAGGCTGTGTCCCTGCGACAACGGGAACCAGAACCCGAGGCAGACCACGAGCCGCTCGCTGGCCCGCGATCATGTTACAGGACAGGAAGGAAGAAAGCACTTTGATCAGGGTAGAATCGCTTTAAACAGCTTCCACGCTGATACCTCAGCCACTGGAATTAGCACCCCAACACCCCAAACATCCCGTTCCCAAAGGCATGTCCTGCTCCAGCACATGTGTCAGGGCCAGAGCAACGTGCTGGGACTGGACGAGGGCTGCTCCCAAAGCAAGGTCACGGCAGCAAGCAGCCTGCAAGAGGGCAGAGAGCCTCCCTGTGCCTCGTCAGGGGAGATCAAGGCTCAGCGGGACCATCTACGTCTCATACTCTGGGGTGGTGCAAGCTCCTCCACCTGCCCCTGCACCTCCTGCTCCACATTGCTGGCAGAGAGAGGGTTAAGGATGCCCAGGGAGCTGCAGGCAGCCTCCTCCTTGCCCTCTCAGAACAATGGGGCCATTGTGGGAGGCTGGGCAAGTGTGGGCAGATCCCTGGGCCTGGCAGTTACCCACTGGGTGGGTCAGTGGCACCCCCGCTCTCTCCTCCTCCACCCAGGTAGGAGGAGAGCAGCGGCAAAAACAGGGCCAGCCCGGCTGCAGGAACAGCATCCTGGTGTGCCCACTGGCCCTGCCAAGCAGCCTCGCTCCCACCAATTCGTCTGGGTGCAAAACGCAGCCGGGCAGCCACCGGCACAGAGCTGCCAGCCGGAGCCGGCAGCACTGCCAGCACTGCAGCTGGGTCTCCGGCAGCATCAGCTGCGCTCTCACCATGTGCTACCGAGAGACCAGAGCAGGAGGAACCGGGGTTTTTCTCACCCCAAAGTCACATTTCAGTGGTGGGGGCAAGTGCTGGGACCAAGAGCTCCTGGGAAACCCGAGGAACTCCATCCACAACTTGAGCAGTGAGAATACAACCGCGTGTGGGGAACAACAGCAGCGACTGCTTTCCAACCTCCACAGCCTGAAACCGGGATGAATAAGCAAGGGAGCAAGCAGCTCCAACACACTCCCACTCTCCTACAGATTTGCATCTCCTGGCCTCGGCACATAGGTGCAAAGAGAACTTGTGATGCTCCAAATGCACACTCCCGAGACACAGAGCAGGGTCTGCAGCCTGCACACGGGCTTTGCTCTTCCCTAAATACTCAAGCAAGAGAACCCAAGACAAGGGCAGGTAAAGACATCTGACAGGGCAGGATCTAATCTGTGTCTGTTTACCAGACAGCATGCCTGAAAGAAAACACAATCTCTTTCCAAGAACAAAAAGGAAGAATCTGGGCAACCTCTGGCAAAAAAAAAAAAGAGGAAAAAAAAAAAAAATAAATCAGGGCAAGAGGGACAAAACAATCTTTGTCCTCGTTTTGCTGGTCACGCAAGCACAGGGCAGATGCAGTACCCACTGCCCCAGCTTGAACAGCAAGTAATAAGCACCACCAGCCTGGTTTCACCAAGGCTTATAGAAACCAGGCGCTACAGCCCAGGGAAAGCCGTGTCCCTGCGCTCGAGAAAGAGGTAGAGCATAGACAGGATTTCCAGACTACACTGATAATCGGCTCACAGAAACCAGATAGGACAGCACACCCTCAGAGGTCACCGTTCAGCTCCGCAACATTTGCTTCAGACGCATTTTCCTTTAAACGTGGCTCCAGAGACCACACAAGGGTTAAATCTGCCTATAAATATCTGTTCTCAGCAGGGCTGCTGCTCTGAACCATCCAGCCATCTGTTCTAGCTTTCCCCCATCTAAGACTCCAACATCTGAAACATGCTCGCAATTCTTAGGAGCACTCCCAAAAATAGCCCAGCACTGCGCCCATCTCTGCACGAGCACCAGGGCAAGGACGCCGGCGCACGCCCGGGGCTGCGCGGATTCGGACACGTCTGCACGGCACCCATGTCAGCGTGGGTGTGCCCGCGGATCTGTGTGAATCTGCACTGGCGTGTCCACACCGGTCCCAACCTGCATCCGTGCGCGTGTGCGAGTCCGGACCAGTGCGTGGGCGTGAGAGAAGGGGGAAGCCCGCGGAGACGATGGCAGCCCTGCCGTGCCTCGTTCCTGCCAGGACACAACCAGGCACCTCTCCCGCTTGGTCTCAGCGTGAACTGGGCTGTCCTGAGAGGTCCTGCTGTCCCCAGGCCACGGCGCTGCCACCGGGACAGCGAGCGAACCCCACAGCACGGCAGGGCAGGAGGACACCAGTTCTCTTGTTCAGCGCTTGGCTCAGCACATTCAGCAACCCCACCTCCGGGCACCAGAACCGCGCTGCGAAAGCAAGTAAAGCCTGATCTGTGCGAGGCTGGGGACACACCAGCCCGCTCACATCCAGCTGGGGCTTGCAGGATTTCCTCAAGCGCTCCGGAGAGCTGGGGCAAGGCTCCTACTGCAGACATGATGGCTTCTGCTGGAGCTCCACGTCTCTCACAGCTCTTTCCAAATATCAAAGACATCTGTAGGTTCACTCTTCTGACTGCCAACGCTATCAGGCTCATGCCACGCAGGCAAATCCAGGAGATAACGACCATCTTCACGCTCACAAGCAAAATGGGAAATGAGCTGTCAGCTCCCAAATCTGGACATATTGTCCAAGAGCAGAGCATCCTGAGCATCCTCAGGGCTGTCCACCTGCTTTGTGCCAAGCACAGCTCATCCTCAGACACCTGCTATTAGGTGGGGACCACCAAGAAGAAGATCAGCTCGGGCTGCTGGGCCTGCTGACACCACACCACAGGGCGATACGCACGCACAGCCACGGGGAGAGGACAACCAGTGTCCGTCCTCCACGTGGTGATGACAGCCTGAGGATCAGATAGCAGCATTCAAAAGGAATCTGACTGGTAGGAAGGGCAGAGAGTACGTACCACCACAGTTTTGCTCAGGATTTGCCGAGCTGTCCAGTCTCTTTCACCCCTCTGATGTACTCGAGACAGCCAGTTAGGCCCAAGAACTATAAGCAAGACTTTCCAAGAAGCCTAAAATGCAGGTACACCTTAAACTCGGGTGACAATGTAAATGGAAAGAGCTTGAAATTCCAGCTCTTCATTTCAGGCTTTGGTGGGGAGATGTGCTGGGAAACAGCCTCAGTAGACTGAGTCAACACAGTCATACTCTATTTCTGACAGAGGAAAAAAAAAACATTGATCCAGGTATTGATCTGATGCAGGAGTTTGTGTTTGTTTAAAAGTTTGCCCATGGGTCAGGCCTTGTTACATCGTCTTTCCTGGTGATGAGGTTAGAAACAGACTGCGCCAGACTCCAGCGAGCTGCCTGGGGAGCAGAACGTCAGCAGGTGTGGAAGTGAGGCTGTCCCGCAGGGACGCTTCCCTCCTCCACTCCCCCACCATCACACAGCACGTAACTGGGTGGAGGAACACCTCAACCAGCTGCCAGGCATCTTGAGGAGTACAGCATACCTTGGGTGTAAACGGGGGGCCAACGGCCAAGCAGTAGAGACTTGAGATCATGAGGTAGAAAGGATTTAAACAGAAGATCCATTTCAGGATTACTTCAGCCCCTCTTTCTCTCAGAAAGAGCAATGGGATACCAAGATCCCCAGAAGTTTGCAATCCAACCAAGCAAGGGCCTGAGAACCACAAAACGACACTGACCGGGACAAAATGTGACTGACGAGTCTTGTTTCCTTCTCTCCGGCACAACCGAAAGCAAACGGGAAAGTATGGGGATCAAGTAGGTGCCCACTAACAGAGACAGCTTCCCAAAGCTCTGCACACAAACAGTTCCTGCACCAGTTCAGGCCCCAGTGGGCTCCACGTTTGGTGGAAAATAAACACCTCCACTTCTGCACCTGGCCATGGGTGCCAGCAATCTGCAGCTCACTCCGAGTTACCACATTCCCTTCCAAACCATTCCTGCTCTTCTGCCCCAGATATTTGCTGAGTGACTGACGGCAAATAAGCTTAGGGAAAAAGTGCGGCTATATCAGGCAGAGTTATTCCATCAGAAAGACAACAGGTAATCCTACTGAGCTCTCTTCTTCCCACACCTCCTCAACCCTATGGGCACACGCTATTAAGAGACAACACAGCCAAGGAAAAGAAGCTGAGGACTGCACGCAAACGAACGCAGGAGATGCATCCCCAGCAGCTACCTCCCGACCTGGGCACATCCCTTAGTGCCCAGCAAACGTGCAGCATCCATCACCTTCTGCTCATCTCCAGGTCCAGAAACCTCTGCCAAAAACCACCAGATCCCAGCAGCGCTTCTCCCTGTTCCTCACCGCCTCTGTCCCTGCTCTCGCAGCTCCTGCACGAGCACGTGCACACTGCAGTGTTTTCAGAGCCACCTCCCGCTGTAGGTATAGGCAGGGTTTTCACTGCTGGAGGAGAGGTGGGAGCACGACTATGCGTGCAGGGAGACATCTTTCAGGGACTAAGGCAGCGATCATTCCTCTCACGGCTGCATTTCCCATGTGACATGTGGCAAAGAAGCTCAGCCTTACGAGGAGCTCGTTGCCGGCACCTTTCCCCACCACGTCCTCAAGCCTCCTTGTGCACCCTTAAGTTCTCTTCGTTTCAATGGAGCAAAATATTCAGGAGGATTTATTTGGCCTTCCACATTTCTTAGCCTATCACATCCTTTCCTACTAAAATAAAAACCAGTAAATCAATTTCTCCCCTTCCCTGCTTTTGCTGCCTTGGAAGTACGTCTGGCAATTGAGCAGTGATATACGAGGGAGGAAGCAGCAAACTAGTTCAGACCAGCGCAGGTATCCTCAGATACCCGCACGGCTCATGGCAGCCAACCGTGCTCGCTCTCCTGCAGCCCTCTCGCTGGAGGATGCAGAAGCCACAGCCAGGCTGGAGCATATGCTGCGATTTATGCATTTGAAACAGCAAAAAATCAACATACAAATTAAGAAAACCCGTCCCTGAAACCAACCAGCCCATTTGCATCTGAAAACTCCTCTCCCCCTGAAGGAGCCTCCTTTGTTTGCTCCATGAGTTTCACCCGTGTGAGATGCCACATGCTTTGGCACCCAGCGATGCCCGGGAGCTGGGACACAGCGGGATCCCATGACCTGTCACGCGGTCCAGGCTCCCCCCTCCACAATACCATGTCCAACTGCTCCTCTACATGACACAGGGTTGTTGGATCCCATCTTCCCCACTCCAGGGCACGTTTCCCCCCGCCACACCTGCACCATGGCAGCCATGAGCACCTGCAAATGCGCAGGAATGAAGCTTTGCCCCTCACCTCCTCCTGCCCCCCAAAATCCAGCCCATGGCCAACACAGCTCTCGGGGGCCAGCAGCCGAGGAAGCGTCGCTCCTCAGCTCCCATCCTCCCTGGCCTGTCACCTCTCTGTCCCTCCTTCCAACCGCCCGTAGGAGAGCGGACGCTGCCATCAGGTCCAGGTGCAGCGGCAGCTCTTCCGCCCCAGCGGCATCGCCGCGGGCAGAAGCACGAAGGCAAACCCAAGCCGCTGCCATCCTGCACCTTCTCCCCTCCGAAAATAAAAACCAGCTTCCACTTGTCCTGGCCCCAAGAGAGAAGGAGCAGAAAGAGGTTTGTTGTCAATACATGAAACTGTCGCTAAGTGAAGGAGAAAAAAAAACGGGGGGAGGGGGGAGAAGGGGGGGGGGGACAAAACCGCATTTTTACTTCTGGTGGCCAGCCAGCTGACTGACTCAGCCAGCTTGGTCGCCTGCCATATAGATTTAAAAACAAAACCGAGCTCTCGGAGAGGGGAGAGAAGGGGATTCGGATGAATGTGCTTTTTTGTTGCACGTCAAGCAGCTCCTAGACCGGCCCAAGGTGTGTTTAGGAAAATGGCTTCCCCGCCACACGGTGCCCGGGGCTGCAGCGCTGCCGGTGCCATGCACGGCGCGGGACTCCTGCCCCGGCACCGCTCCCGGCAAAGCAGTGGGTTGGGAAAGAAGTGCGGCGAAAGCCTAAAGCTGCCCCCGGAGCTCCCCACCTTCGCCTGCTCCCCGCCAGAGGAATGCGCACAGGAGGTGGGAGGAGCAGGGAAGAGGTTGTTTTGAAATACCAGCTCCCGTTTTATTTATCTGGATCCCACAGTGCCCATGGCACAGTAGCCACTTGTAGCGAGCGACCTCTGTTCCCAAAGCCCCATACGGATGCGAACACGCGCTCCCCACGCCCTTTGCGGCAACGCAACGTGCTGGCACGCTCGGCACGGCCCCCGACACGCAGGGCACGCCCCACGCTGGCTCGGCACTTCCACACCACTGGACGGTCATGGAACCGTACGCGATTAAGCGGCGCTTGGCACTTTGCAGTTGCAGCCGGCATTGCACACACGAGCTGGTGGAGCCTCGTGAGCCTCCCACGCACTGATCTCCCATAGAAACTGGCCAGCCTCCCTGGAGATTAATCCCTAGCTCGCTGCGGGGAGCACAGACAGAATAAGTTACCTAAGGAGCTGACGATAGCTAAGTGCAAAACCCTGTGGCTCTGATTCCCGTTTCAAGATAGCAGAAAAGAGGCACAGAAGAACCCAGGCCTTGCCCAAAGCAGCCCCAGCCATCAGCAAAACCGAGAAGAAAAACTTTGCCCTCCAGCTCCCGCTCACGAACACCAAGACAACACTGAAACGTGGTCTGTCAGCTGCCCCGGACAAGGTGTCACCTCCAGCATCGCCCCGCCAGCCCCATGAGGGCTCAGAAGAGGGTGCAGATGTGCACCCCACGGGCAGGGGGAGCAGGTGCAGGACCCGCGGGGACGGCTGCGGAGAGGGGCACCGACTCCAGTCCTCCCCAGCCTCCAGCCCAGGGACCAGGCTGGCCTCACCTTGGGAGATGGTTCTGATTCGAGCAGGAGGAGCAAGATGCGGGGCTGGGGGCAGGGGAGCAATGGGGAGAGGTTTGCAGCGGAGCTAAAAGAGGAGATTTAGTAACTGTCGGAAAAAATGGCTGCTTTATTGCAGGCAGCTTGTAAACCCTGGAGCCTGAAGGTCTGGGAGTAATTTCTCCCTCCCACGTGCTGGGCTCAGTTTGTACTGGGGGTCAGAGGTCCGCACTTTTCCAAAGCATTCTGGGACAGGCGCCAACTGGAGCAAGCTGCTGCACAGGCTCCTGCAGCAGAGCCCGCAGCAGGGCCGGGGCGCAGCGTTAACCCTTCCCAGGGCGATCCCTGCCCTCCACGGGGCAATTCCTGCCCTCCACCTCTCCAGCTCCATCCCTCGAGCGCTGGGAAGAGGAGGGTGGGGAGGATGGCTGCTGCGGACCCGCCATCCTTGCACCCAACACCGGTCCCTGTGGCACATACACCAGTCTCTGCCATGCTGCTGCCCTCTGAGAAGCCAGTGGGCACAAAAATCCCCTTCCCCAGGGGTCTCTAAGGCTCTCTGCCAGGGCTCTCTCACCTCAGCCACCTCCTCCCCAGCTCAGGGACAGGGTCCATCTGGCTGGGGGAGGCTTTGCTGTCCCACCCCTGCAAGGCAGCAGCTCTGGATCACCTGTGCAGGCAAGCGCATGGGTTGCTGCAGCATCTCGGCTTCCTCTCGCGGGGATGTGCGCGAGCGTTTCTGGCCTGACGCCCAGCCCCGCTGCCCCCACCCCGCCGGGTATCCGCCAGCGCACAAAGAGGAAGGGAGCTCGGTTCTGTTCCTCGGCGGCATCGCTCAGCCTCTGCTCAGACGCACGCCCCATCTTTCCCTCGCTTCATCTCCTTCGTGCTCAGCACCGACAGGAGGAGGTGCCTGCGGTTCCTGCCCTAGCAAACTGGAGCCCCAAGCACTCAACGCGGGTCCGGCTGCCAGATCGGCTCTCGGCTCTCCCCCAACACCAGTCCTGGCTGCCGAGAGCCAGCGGGTGCACCAGGGCTGGTGACGCCACAGAGCCTTGGTCCTGCTGGCCATGCAGCCCCCAGCCTCGCCGCTCACTGTCAGCCAGACAAGCTGCCCCAGCTGGGCCCGCAGCTCCTGTCTCTGCCACATCACTCGGGTAATGTCACCGGTTCCTGTGGTGGCAGTCTCACAGCTCCCCCACTGCTGCTGCTTTGACATCTGGAAGCGTCTTACACCGCAGTCTCACTAACCAAACAGGGGCCAGAACCTCCTGTCAATGAGCCATGTGCTGAGCCAACGCTCCTCCACGACACCACGCTTCCTCCAAGCTGTGCTTATGCACCCCTCCACTGCAAAGATGGTCACCGTGAAGATGATCCCTCTCCTTCCAAACACAGGCTTGTGCCTTCTTGCCTAAATGTCTTTGAATCATGCTCACGTCTTTCTGATCCAGGTACAAACCAGCAAATTTCCCCACTGGCTTCGTTTATTCCATCTTTCCAAGCTCCCATTTTCATGTCCCACCTGCAATCCCTCCAGCTCCTTCTTCCAAACCTGCCTTTACAGTCAGAGCTGCTGAATCCTCTTTCATTCTCTACCATCTCTTCTGACTAATCCACATACCTCAGCCCTCCTCCTGGGCTCTCCCCAAGATCATAGCCCAGCATTGCCTTCATGCTCCCAGCTACTGCTTCATCCATTTCAGGAGAAAGGAGTTTGCAACACCCTCGGTGCCCTCTTTATTAAATCCTTCCACTCCATTCCTCCCAGTTCCTCTACCATCACCTCTGGAGAAGCTCCAAGTGGGAAGCACATGCTGCAGCCAGGGCCTCGCAGCAACGGTTGCGTTGGGGGACTGGCTGGGTTCAGGGTACGGATCACCCCCCAGGCCACTGCCACATTTTCTGGTGCCTAACGCATACCCACAGAGAGGAACCTGCTGCAGCGGTGCCAACAGGCTGAAACCACAGAAATGCCACTTTGAAAGATGCTTCCTGCTACCAGGACAGCAGGACCGACAAGCCTGGTGGCTGCTCTCAGCAGGCAGAAACCTGCAGCCCTGCTGCCCTCCGCACCCACGGCACGCATCATCCACCGCAGACGGAAACAAACCTCCCTTCTCCCCGAAGGGGCCACATGAATACCTAGAACAGCAAACTTTGCATGCACAGCTGCACAGGACAGACCCAAGACAGACATCGGACCGGAGCATCCAGCTCTGGCACCAGCGCTGCCGCTCGCAGCTGACCTCACTGCATCCGCGCCAGTCCAACAGCTCCGAGCTCTCTGCCCCAGACTCTGCGCCTGCCCCCGGCCCCAGGCACTGGCTGGAGACCTGCCAAGGAGAGCGCTGCCTGTTTGCATCAGCAGCCAGAACCGGGGAAGCATCACATTTAATAAGCCTTTCCCCTCCATCAGGCACCCTGCATTTTTTTCAGCTACGGTCTTGTGAGACGGAAGGCTCCTTGGAGCCAAGCCAGCGCCAGGGAAACCACCATTTCGAGATCCTGCAAAGGAGCCTGTAGGAGCAGACGGGAGCTTTGGTCGGGCGCACGGGGGGGTGATGCGGAGAGCAGCGGTTCACTGGGAAGCTGCTGCTGCTTGTCAGGCGGCGGTGGGGGAGGAGGCGGCAGATGTCCGCAGACAGCGCCGGGAGAGCCTGCAGCGCTCCAGCCCAGCGCGGGAGGAAGGCGGCGGCTGGTGCCACTGCTGCCGCATCGTAATGGAACAGGACAAACGCGACAGGGTCTGTCGAGAGAGCTCACGTTGCCTTTCCCTCCCATAACCACTGCTTCGGCGATGGAGAGCAAGAGTCCCAGGATCCAGCTGGAGGTCAGAGGAGGACCTCGGGGTGACTGCTGAGAGACCTCAAATGTGGGAGGATTTTTTCCCTGCCATGAAATCCACAAGACCCTTCTTCCCTGGGAAGCGGTGGTGGCTGCAAACCCCGGCACAGCTGTCATGCCAGGGCCGAGTCCAGCCGTGAGGGCCTGGGAGAAGGAAGCTAAAGCCCACGAGCTGCTTTTACTCCTGGCATACGTGACAGCCAGAGCCTGGGCCGGTGCCTGGGGGTGGAGGCACCGCAGATTCCACCCAGCACCTGCATTCCATCTCCATCCAGCACCCACCCTGCAGCCGCTGCTCTCTCACAGGGTTTGTCTGGCACCCCTGGGTCTCAGTGAGCCAGGCAGTGTCGGTCTGACCTGACGTACAGCGGTGGGGAGCAGCACCTTCCAGAACTGGTCCCGTGGCACCAGGATACCTGAGAGCAGCGGCAGGTCCCCAAGGAGCCATCCTTCCACCAGACGGCATCCTGACCATTGCCAGGGTCTACACGACCCGACCCTCTCTCTCTCTCTCACTCACTGCCCAGATTGTTCAAAAGGACCTTAAAACCCCCTGGGGAGGCAAGGAGGTAGAACAAGAAGTGAGAGCCCGGCCTCCTGTTGTGTTTGCTACTGGGATTCTTCTATCAAATCCCAAGAGAGATCAACTCTTTGTGTACTCCCGATAGCTTCTCCAAATACACTGCAAACACCAACCACGGCCCCAGCCGCTGCAGCACCAGGAACAGACAAAGATCAAACACCAAACCATCAGCCACCCAACATGCCCAGAATCAGGTCTCAGAGGAAGGGCAATCCCAAAACACACCATTACTCCCAGACATGCTCACCTCTCTCCCCTTCCATCTAACCAACTGTACAGCTACCCTCTCCCGCAGTCTCGTTTCAGCCTGAGGTTTTCTGGGGAAAGTACTAAAGAAAGGCAGCCAGTTATTGCCATAGCCTTAGATTTGTTGTGTAGGGGTCCACACCAGCATAAGAAAAATAACCAGAGCCCTTAAAAACAGTCTAAAACCTACTAATGTAAGTAATACGTTTTAATTAGATCAGGCCTTTGTGAAATCACTTTTGATTAAAAAGCATAATAAACCAACCAACAAGCATTTGCCACAAGTAGTCTCTGAGTATTTCAAAAGCACGACACGGGCTGGGGAGCAGGCACGCGCCCCGATTGCAACAACGCTCGGGTGAGTAAATCGCTCTTCTCACTAAAGTAACACATGTGCCTGCAAAATCAGGGTTAACATTATATTTACAACAAAATATTTGTCAGTGGCAGAACACTTCTCTGCTAAAGTTCTCTTTAAGGCAAACTAACTCCTTTTTGACAAAACATTTACAATTCCAACTGACAAAGCTGACATGCAACAAGCAAAACTAGGTTGGGTTTCTGGGAAGGTTTTCTGCTTTTTGTTTTTTTGAAACAGGCTCCAAAGCAGATTCCAGCACTGAATATGGTGAAGTTTTACAAGAGAGTTTTGAAAGAGAGTGGGGAGCAAAACTCCCGCTGAGCGCTCCAGTGGAGGTGGACAGCCTACACAGATCATTGCTGATCTGTAGAAATGTTTTGGGAGGAAAGGTGCTGCTGACAGAGTTACAGCCATGCTGCTGCACTTGTCTGTCCTCTGTTTGGGTTTGTACTGTGCTCACAGCAAAGATGACCAACTGGGCTCTGGACTTCCCTCTTGCAGCGTCAAGTTCACGTGAAACAGGATTCCCCACCGACAATCAGGAAACTAATTAAACAGTACAAAAAAAAATCCACTTCAGCCATTCTAAAACAGATAGATGCAGATGGCATCACAGAAACAAGTAACAACAATGAAAAGATATTTAGCTATTTTTTGAGTACTTTTCCCGGCAGCTCCCCATGTGCTGGGACAGAGCAGCTCGTGTGTGCAAGCAGCCGCGGGCAGAGCCGCGCTCGTCCCTCCCGGCAGCAGCGCAAAGGCACTTGGCCCCCGCCGTCAAACGCAATCCCAGCTTCTGGCCTGAGCCCCGAGAAAGGGAAGGGGACACATCACTCGTTTTCCAGGTGGAGGAGGGGACACAGCTCCGGGAAGGCGCTTTCTCCTGCCCGACACAGCAGAACACTGGGGGTGGGTGGAGTGATGACAAAAAGAGAGAGGAAGGCAGGGTTCTGGTGCCCGCATCCCGCTCCCCGGGCCCGCACGGGCTGCCAAATCAAATAGCGATCCAGAGCCCCGCTCCTGACAGGCGTATGAGGCAAAGCCCCCGCGGCAGGACAGGCGCGAGGCTCCTGCCACCCAGGGCCATTGCTGCCCATGCCTGACACTCATCCACCTCGACTGGCAGCAGCTGATGCCTGCGGATCGCACGGAAATCTCCATCCCTCCCGCCGGAGAAGCTCCACAGCTCCCCGGGCCTCTGCGGTTCTACAGGTCCAAGAACATCCCCGTCCTGCTCCAAACAGACACTTTTTTCCCACTGGAAAGGGATCTGGGATGCTGTGAGCAGGGCGAGGACCAGCCTGTACCCCGGAGCCACCAAGCCCACTCACCCCAATCTCTAGAAAGTGTATATACACAAAATCCTTCCTGTCTTCTCTTCCAAACCCATCTTGCCCCTCTCAACTGGGACCCCCTCATAAAAGCAAGAAGAGACAGGCCTTTCCTGGCATTTCCTTTTTCTGAAAAGGCTGTAAAATTTTCCAAGCGTAGCCAGAGCCAGAGCAAAGTTTGTCAGGAGCTCAGCTCATTAGGCGGCTGCTCAAGGAGCCCCGCGGGAGGTGCAGGCTGCGTAATTCAAAACAGCTTGGACCCTGGAAAAGAAAATAGAAACCAGGCTGCAAGAGCAAGGGGGGCAGCTCAGCCCCGGTGTAACACTGGCCCCGGGAGCGCCCCGTCCGTGGGGCTCCAGAGCAGCCCCAGCAGAGCTGCTGCGGCCAGCCCGAGAGAAGCTGGCACCAGCCGGAGGAAATTCCAAGCCTGTTGCTTCTGGCAGCTGCGCCGGGCCCTGGCTAGGACCTCGGCAACCTGGAAAGCGGCTACTCAGCAGTTTTCTTGCCATCCAGAGGGCTTGTTCTGAACCACAGTTTCACTTCCACCCCCCCGCATCGCAGCCCAAGAGGCAGGGAACACCAGAGGCAAAAGAAGTTTGCTCAAAACCTGTCATGACTGAGGCCCCCACCAAAGCACTCCGCTCTGGGACCGCAGTCTGGAGCTGCTGCCATTCCCCCGTCGCATCTGGGGGCGGGGAGAGCAGAGGAAACTTGCTTGGACCAGCCCTAGGTCTCCCTGGTTCCTTTTGCTCCCTGCCAGAGGAAAGTTCAAACAAGGCTGCGCAGAGGCAGGACACAGGCGGCTTTCAGCCCGGCCTCACCGCCGTGCTCGCGGCTGGACCCACGCCGCCCAGGCCCTGTCTGGCCCAATGCTCTGCTGCAGATCGGTGCTGGAACAAATCCTGCTGAGGAAGTGGTGAAAGCTCTGGTGCTGCGGGGCTTTCCGCAGCCCTGGCCAGCTCGCTGTTGGGGAGAGTTGCCCAGAGATGCAGCCCTTGCTCTCCCTTACTGCCCTTTGGAGCTCACATCCAGCTCCTCACTGCCCTGAGTCTGCGGACTGAAGGGGAGCACAACTGTTCACTCATACATAGCTATTTAGCAGGATCTTCCTTCGAAAGAAGATATTAAGAATATATTTTCTACGAGGAAGGCTGTAGCCCTCCACAGAGTCCCTGCCTGCAGAACCAGGCAACCAACACACACCCGGATCATGCAGTTACCAAGCCCTGAGCAGCAAGTCAAGCAAGACTGTCCCTGAAGCCAACTTCATTGGCAAGCAGAGAGAAGCAGCTTCCCTTGACTGAAACCCTTAAGAGAAATCCAGGTTCAGCCCTCCAAACAAGAGCACAACATTCTGGCAGAACAGCATTTCTCTGCAAAGCATGCATCAGATGAGGACCAGGGTGCTCCATGGAGAACCAGACACTCGACTCACTGGCCAAGGATACGGTCTGCAACTTCTGCTGTCGCCACACCAGTCATAGCTTTCTAACTCACAGTTTTCTCAGCTACGGACTGGAAAGCCCACAGACCCACCAAGTGTTGAGGGTACTTCAAGAGAGAAGCTACTGACCTGCAGCTTCTCAGAGGGCTGGAAAAGCCCCCTCACGCCTGGACTCGAACACAAGTCTGAGACCCAATGAAGCAGCTGAGGAGGAAGCGGAGTGATGAGCAGGAATCGGGAATCCTGGCTTCTGTCCCTCGCTCCGCCCCATATTCCCTTCCTGCCTTGGGTTAAGTAATTTCTTTTCACTTTTCCTCCCAGTCTCTATTTCAGAGGTGAAAAACCCAAGCCCTCACCTCCACGGAGTGCTAAAAGCCTCCTCTGGACTGCGACAGCGCAGAACATCACAGGACACCCAGTGCATAGGAGCCATGGGGCTCGCAGAGCCCAGCTCGCCCTCTGTTTACGTCTGGAGAAGCAGAGAGTCTGCAAAGACTCGGTGCCGCGGAGCATCTTCTACACAGACCGTATCCTGGCCTGTTCCTCTCCTCAACCACGGCGTTAAGCAGCTGAGCAAGCAAAAGCTGCTCAGCTGAGCTGTGACAGAAGGAGCAGCGCGACCGCACACAGCATTGCTCTGGACAGCCCGCCTAGAGCAGCAAGAATGGATGAGGGAAGATACAGCGAGAAGCTGGGTTAAAAGTAAAAAAAAAAACCACCACCAACAAAACAAGCCAATCCAAGCAGCAGCCCACAGAGGCAGGCCGGAACGGGGGTGCCTGAGGAGTGCAGCCCCCTGGTCCCCAGCAGACCCATCCCGCGGCCTCCCACATACTTCAGGGAGAGGGAACACCAGTAGGCACAGGCAGGAACAAGGAGCACTCTGTGGTTTTGCTCGGTATTTCAGGCCAACTCTTGCACAGGAGGAGCTCTGCCTCGCTTTCCAAGTCTCGGCCTCTCTGGCACGGCTCACAAACCTGGCTCCTGGCCCGGGACTTGGCTCCGGCAGAGCTCCTCACCAAACTGGGTGACGCCCCACCTCTGGGCACGGCGCACAGCCCAGCCTTAAAGCCATCTTGAGGCACCAGAAGAGGCTCCCCATCATCCCCTCGCTGGGATTCACCGCATCTCCAGTCGCAGCTGAAAAAAAAAACAACCCCCAAACCCAGCTCCTGCTCTTGGTGGACATAAAATCCAGCAACAAGGCGCTGCTTTCTCTAGCAGCTCTGGCCAAAGCTGGCAGATGATCTGCCCACACAGGAGGAACAACGTCTCCCAAAGATGCGCAGGCACAGCGAGCACGTTCCTCTGCCTGCAGCTGCCCAGAAAGATGCCACAGGATGAGGTGCCAGGTGCCCAGACACCGACAGCCGCTGAGGCAATGGCCCAATTCTCTGGGAAGAGCTGAGTGAGTGGGAAACAGACCTCGTCCCGCTGTCTGCACCCAGAGGGAGCAGAACAGGCTCCCGCTCAGCTCTCCAGGGCGCCCAGGGCACCAACAGGCACGGCTCTGCTCACCGAGGATGTGCAGGGCTCCTGGCAAGCCGCCCCTCTGTAGCGTGACTCTCCCTTAAACCAAAAGCAGGTGCCAGTGACACTAAGTGCTTCCTCTATGCTGGCTCCTGCCGAGCACAACCCTGTGGCAACGGCAAACGCCACTGTGAATTGGCCCCAATTACAACAAAATCCATCACCCTCTCTGCCTTTGAGTTTCAAAGAAAATCAGGCAGGGAGAAAACAAAACCAGCTGCCCGTTCCCAGGAATGGGCCGGTGCCAAGCAGGTAACCTGGAGCGGGCACCACGGGAGGAGGAAAGGTGCCTCTCACCCATGCCATGTGCTTCAGCTGGCACTGCCTCCCAGGGAGAGGCGGAGGGAAGGCAAAATGCAGCAACAGAAACCATCCCCGCCAACCTGCGGTAACAGCTCCTGGGGACCTTCCCCTCGTGGCTGCTAGGGCAGCGCTCGCAGAAAGGAAACCAACCCAGGGGAGCAAAGACCAACCTGACGGAAAGTAGCACGCAACTTCGAAACAAAAGTCGGGACGAACTGAGGAATATTGTTCTGGCCATTCTCACCCCCCCGTGCCGCACAGAGCTGCTGGAAACGCACAGCGGAGAAGCAAAGCAGCTGCAACACTTCCTGGGCCCCTTGCTGCAGGACGTGTGTATTTTTCCACAGCTTCAGCGCTACAAGACACCTCGTAGGTATCTCATGGAGAGCAACTGCACAAACTCAGCATCCAAAGGTCCCACACTGCCTGGGAACAAGGAACCACATGCGAGATCACCAGAAAACGCGTTTGCCAGTCAACGTCTTCCTGGGAAGAAAGGAGAGCAGAGTGACATCAAGTCCTGACCTGCATTAGACTTTGATTTGCCAAAAGAGTCATGCTGGCAATCCTCCTAGCACTTCGCTGATGCAGCTTAAACAACACTGACACAATATTGCTGCATCTGTACATCATGTCACTATGATATCTCCATCCTTCATTATATCATATATCCATGTTTTCTGTTAAAAATGCCAAAAGTAGTCACAAACATAGCACAACTCTCCTGTGCTCCCCGCCATCCAGGGCACTGGTGCGACACTGGGCCTTTGCCAACAGAGCAAGAGCACAAGGAAAACGACATTTAGGAGCAAGCTCGGGGGTTCTGCTGGGCTGTAGCCCTGAGGCACGGCCGGCACACCCAGAAGGATCACATCCTCGAGCATGCCAACGGCTAAAAACTTGCACTCTTAGCAGCAGCCGAGCCCAACGCAATCACCTGAGACAGAGCAAAGAAGCAAAGGCTGTCCTGATGTCAACGCTGAGCTGGACGCTGTACTGACAAGAGATGGGGCAGCAGCAGGAAGAAGGAAAATCAAAGTTTTTTCCCCCCAAAACCGTCAAGTCCAGAGAGGTGATGCCACCTGGGTCAACAACTCAATAAAGCGAAAGGCTGAGCTGAGCTCAGACCCGAGGGACCCCAGGCCAGCACAAACGAGGTCCACAGCTCTACGGACTTGAGGCAGCTGGGAGCTGAAGCGCGGCTCCCATGCATCCTCAGCAGCTGCCCTGGGGCAGCGCAGCCCAGCGAGCTCAGTCCCTCCAGTTTTGTCACAGCCCTGTTCCTCCACACAGTGGTCTGTCCCTTCTGTCACACAGCAGCCAGAGCCACCTTCCAACAGCGACATGGCGAGATACAAAAGGTCCAAGGCTTCAAAGTACAAAACATAACTATTTTACTTTCCCCAACTGAACAACAACTGTGGTTTCAAGTTTCTCAGTAAGCTTTCCTTTATCTGCCCTTTTTTTTTCCAGTGGGGGGGAGGGTCTGGAAAGAGGACAGGGACTTTCAGGGGCAGGGAGACACAGTAACACCTACAACATTGCAGGTCAGGGTGGTGAGGAGGCACCGATCACACCATCTGCCCAGCTAAAATAGCAATATACATGTTAAAAAACTGACAAAAAGGTTCCAGAGTGTTTATGGTGTGAATGCTCCAGGAAAAGCCCCCGATGGAGCAGACAATTGCTGTAGAGACAGCACACCGATACACTCACCTTTCTGCCCAGGAGAGAGAAAGAATCGGGGAATGTCGACCTGACGATTTTTGCACTAGTACCAGACATGGGCATGCACTATATACCCACATGTGGCAACAGCCAGCACTATCTCAGGCACCGGAGTTGAGGGAGGTCTTGCTTCACCACTCGAACAGACTCGCCATGCGACCTTGGGCAAATCATTTCCTCTGTGACTCACTTTTCTTATCCCTCCTGCCGCCAAAGTAGCAAAACAAGGCGCACGTACATCCTCTTGGCAGAGACCTGGCAACTGAGGGCTGGAAGGAGCTGCACGTCGTTCCTGCGTGCCTGGCATGAAGCAGCGTTTGGGCAGGATAACGAGCAGCAGCCACGTCTGCGGAGCGGATCCCGCGGGTTGAGAGCAGGCAGCCGCGTCTCCTGTGGCACCGCTCTGTGGGGACACGCCATGGCCAAAGGTGCGCGTCGTCCTCCCCGCCACGCTGTTGGCAGCCAAGACACACTGTGTGACACCGCAGCCCGGCACCCTGTCAAACGGTGCTGCCCCCGAGGCGCGTAGCCGCTGCGCACAACAACACAACAGCCTGCCCTGTCATGTAGCATTACTTATGTGTTCAGATATGCATCCTTCTCACATTTCCACTCCAGCAAGTGGTTGCTGGCAGAGTGGGGCGAGGACAAGTTCACTGCCTGCTAAAGACACGTCCCTAATACAAGGCAGGGAAGGTTTTGTTACATCGGTCCCTTTCTGTGCGCAAGGAAAGCCCGTACATATGGTGTTTCCCCCTTTTTTTCTCCAAGCTGACCACGTGCCCCGTTTACCTCTAAAGGAAAAAGAAGCCCATCGAGCAGGACTCCGCAAAGAGAGGGAAGAGGTCTCCCCTGGCACCTAGGATGGGCTCCAACAGGGGCGTTTATTTAAAGACCACATGAAATGTGGTGAGTCGGGATACAGGAATCCCTGTTCCAATCCCCCCTGGGGCTTTAACGGCACCGCTAACGTCTTGCACAAACCAGAGAGGCCCAGGTAGAACCAGGCGCAGCACGAGCAAGTTCTGTGCACCCAGAGTGGAGCCCCACTAGAGGCTCTTTGGTCCTCCAGGAACTACCAGAGTCCGCAGCCATGGGCTACGCTGCCCCGGGAAGAGTGGTCCCCGAAACACAAAAGCAAAGCGGGGGGCGATGTCCAAGATGCGCCCGAGGACAGCGGGTGCGCTGACAGCGCATCCCCGGCCAGCGCGCACGGCCGGTCCTTGTTCCCGGCCCGGCCGGGAGCCCCGGGAGGACCCGCCGGGCAGCCCGAGCGGCGGCAGCGCCGTCTCCCCGCCGAGTTCTGCCGCCCCCACCCGCAGCCCACGCCGCCCACGGGAGCCCGAGCACCGCG